>CATIWK010085837.1:0-17195 GCA_949634005.1 Mallotus japonicus
TTAATTGTAAAATTTGACTATTGTTTAGAGGAAATTGTAATTTGCATGTAAATAAAGAAATAATTTTATAATTAAAGGTAATAAAACACAAAACACAAACGGAGGCCAACCGCAAGGTTGGGTGGGCATTCCAAAAGCCCATACCCAGTTTCCGAATCCGATCTCTGATGACGGCTTCTGGGAATCTCCGTGGAATCCAGTTGCTGTACAGTGTGTCCCGGCTTTCATCCGGGTGGCGACTCCATCTCCGATATGGGCCACAAGCCCATTTTGTATTTCCTAGCAGGCCCTGAGCCCGCACAGTACCGTGGTCGCCAAACACTTGGACACGCGCTGAACCCCGCCATCTACAGTAACTTACTTTATTTGTAAAAAAATTATCAATAAAATGTTCTAATTTTCCATTAATTTTAATAAAAATTTTAAAAATAATAAAATACTACTTCATCAATGTAGCAATCTAATATTACAACTTTAAGATATTTATAATTTATTACAATCTTAATAAATCTCATATTTCAACAATTATATATTCTGCCTATAGTGTTGATTTGTATTAATTTGTATTAATTTATCTCCATTAGAAAATATCACTTTCAATAGAATATTCAATATTAATAAGTTTTTATTTAATTAGTTATACTTTACATTTTAAACATTTTTTTTAACTTTGGTATTATTTTTTATTTTGAAAAAAACTATATCCAATATTTTTTTGAAAAAACTATATCCACTATTTAAAAAAAAGAATTTAAGCTATAGATAATAAATATTAATTAATTTGATTTTTATTCTTATTACACTTTAATAGAATATTTGATTTTAAAAAAAATTATGCATATAGTTAATTATTAGATAAATAAAATTTGATTAATTTAATTTTAATTAGTTTCTTGTTCAACTTCAATAAAAATTTTAAAATAATATAATCACTATTTTGTCTATATAGCATGTTGCTACTATAAACTTGTAATTCGTTCGTTCTAAATTTAATAAATTTTTAATTTGATAATTACATTGATTAACTAATTTTTTTATTAAATAAAATACAACTTAATCTAATTAAAATAAAAATCAAATATAAGTTAACCTAATTGAAATAGGAATACTACTTAAATTAAATTTTAATTAATTGATTGATTTTTATATTAAATAAAATATAAGTTAACTCAATTAAAATTAAAATAAGAATATTACTTTAATATAATTAAAATAGGAATACTACTTTAAATTAAATTTTAATTAATTAATTAATTAATTTTATATTAATTAAAATATAAGTTAACCTAATTAAAATTAAAATAGGAATAGTACTTTGAATATAAGTTAACCTAATTAAAATAGTAAATTACTTGAATTAAATTAGAATGTTATTTTTAATTGATTAATTACTTAATTATCCAATTTTTATATAACAATAAACGAAGGCGTTTTAGTAAATTTGTCTATCCCCCCTATGTACATTTATATATATTATAGATCATAGATAAGAGATTTTTATCAATATAAATTAAATATTTTACACTTAACCAATAAAAATAAGACTCGTATTTTTATGTTATATATCCAAGTCCAACCATTTGGTATAATACACTTGATATAGGTAATAATTTTTATTAAAATTACAATTTAAGAAAAATATATTCAGAAATTTTTTTTATCTTAAATTATGATCTTCTAAAAATATTTTCAGGGGAAAAAATAAAATTTATTAAAATAATTGAAAATAAAATGCAATTTTAAAAAAAATTATAATGCTAAACTAATCTTAGATCTAATTTAGAATTGGTTGTAAAAATTAATATATACTAAAAACATTTAATCCTTTAATAAGATTATATAAATAATTTAAGATTTCTATTAAAAACTTTTCATTATTATATTTAGCCTCAAAATTTTTATTTTAATTCAGTATGTGCTTTAACTTGAAATTTCATATCTTAAAAACTCCACCATCAAATGTAAGAAACTTCATCATTTTTCATTTATCTTTCTTTGTTATTTTTCATTATATATTTATTTAATTTGACTTTTCTAAAATTCATCAAGATGCTGGATAAATTATATAGATGGTCACTTTTAATTTCAATTTGATTACAAAATTTGAGTTTGTATCTTACCAAAATTTAATTTAGATTTCTTGTATATGTAGTAATTCTATCTTGTATCACAAGCACACAATCTTTTGAATTAAGTGGATTTTTATTAACCTTTCTTTTATTAATAAAAAGATCAAAAGGCCTAAATATTGATGAATTGAGGCACCATTTTAAATAAGATGAACGTTAATTTTTAAACCATGTACTTTATAATGTCATCAGAGAAAGAGACTGTCCGCTGGCTATTTTTATATGAACTTTGACAGCAAGCACGAGATACATCCATTTTTTTTGGGGAGATTTTTGCCTATATTCATTGTAATACACCCTAAGGTTGGATATATAAGACATAAGTCAAGTGTAAAATATTTAGCTAATAAAATAAATGCATATATTTATCATTTACAAAGAACCGTTTGGGGTATTACATCCAGTGTAAGCAAGAATTTCCCTTTATTTTCACTGTAAAAAGCAAAATTTGTATCTTCTTTCTGGACTAACACTTGTGTTTCCTGAAGGGGAGGTGTCACAAATGAAACAAACTAAAGTACCTCTCAACTTCTCTTTTAAACAGTAATCCCCCTTAATGCAGCGCCCGCATATGCTACATCGTGCTATGCAGGAACTGCAAGCTCTACATGACTGGTCTGCTGTATCTTTCCCTTTGCAGCTCTCTGCTGGGCAATCGTAAACGATTTTCCCTACCTGACATTTGGGGCATATCTCGATATCTAGAGGACGATCATCACTGCATAGGAGATATGGTGGATGTCTCCAACCATAAAATTGTGGTTTATTGGCTTTTAGCATTGTAGGACTGTTTACACCAAGTATGGACTTCAACTCTTCAAATTGCTGTTTTGTAACACCTAACATACCAATTCTACCAATTCTTAAGTGCTTGATTCTTAGGGTCCCTGAAGACTTGAGAATCCTTAGATGCTGCAAAATGGTGGCAAAATGAAGTCTCACACATCCTGGAACACACAACTGCACAAAAAAAAAAAAAAAAAGGTTACAACTGCTATAAAAAAAATAGAGAAAAGGAAATCAACGACGACAATTCATAAGTGCAGCAAGATGATATTCATTTTGTTGTTAAATTCAATCAAACAACCAAAAACAAATTCTAGAACCCATTTATGTTGCATAATTGTCACTAACCTGTCTATAGAGAGAACAGCAATATTATGCAACTTTTTTTATGTGATTTCCATGAGTTAATATTAAAGTGAACCTACTGGTCATATGGTTAATTTTAGTTTATACATGTTGGGCGGAAAAGCCAAGATACAAAATTCTTTTAGAATGAAAAACAATATTTCCACAGAACTATTATAGATACTGGTAGATAATTAGCGGAAAAAGCTATATGGTTGAATGATTAAACAGAACACAGTAGACTGCACCCATAAGCTAAAGTCTTGAAATAACTGTATATCTCAACGTGGGCAAAGACCCCAAATTCAAGCCCTCCTTCCCCTCGTCTATAAACCCCTAAGCAAGAGGCCGTATAACAGTTGATAGAAAAGTCTGATGCGTTAAAATGGCATTGACTATCAGCATGAGCTAACAATTTTCAGCGTGTTACGTAGCTCTAGTTCCCTCTGTGTCAACATCATTGTTATAGTTATTTATTCTCTAATCAACAAGCATATGTAGTACCAGCTAAACCCAGAAAAAAAAAAAAAAATTGTATGTCGATGTCGTTTCTCATTTTGTTAGTAATTTGTGCACTTCCTTTGAGGCAGGACTAACAAAACAAAAGGTTTAAAGGAACAAAACCACTTTTCTTCTTTTTATCTAAACAAGTTATCTATGTATTTCAGGTTTACCATTTGATATACAAGTAGCAAAGGAAAACCCAACATACTAACGTGGAAGAGAAACCCAAACTGACACCTATTCAAAGCGAAGTATTTGTTCTTTGAGAATATTAAAATGCTCGTGTAATTAATTGGCGAAAGCAGAATACACATAACTTGTATTTGATGTGACACGTAAAGAAACAAGCACACAGATTGAGATGATTATATATATATATATATATATATAACAAAAAGTGTAGATATAATATTGAGTAAACTTTTTTTTTTTTCAATTGCAATCACCCTGAATTATGAATTAAATAGAAAACAAAGTCATATGCAAACACAACAAACTTGGCTACGGAATATAGGATGTCCTAACAACCAAAAATTAGCGAAGTCCTATGACACAAATGAAGGGAAGAGTATACGATGAATGCATGGCCATTTAGCAATGCTAATATAAACTAAAGCACAATGGTTGATAAGCAAATATATATATATCAAAATGCCATACAAACTGAAAGACAGTTTTCCAACTCCTACATCTAAGATTTTCTGGTTAATTCATTAATTAGAGAGTACTATTTATGTAATATGTACTGACCTTTGTTATTCTTGGATTGTTTTCAAGCACCTGTTTCAATCCGTTGTAAGTGATATGAATGCACTGCATCAGACTCAAGCATTTCAAAGTCCCTTGAGCCCTGCTGGTTAACTTGAGGAGCGACTCATCAGTGATTCTAATACACAACGGATAATATATGTGAATACTCCTCCACAGAAGAGAATCGCTTCTAATAGCATCACGCAAGGATCTGCAAACCCTTTCAACCACAAGGAGGTCTTCCACTTCTAGATAGGCCAGAGCAAAAAACAAAGCATCATTCGGTTCACCTCCTTCATCTTGCAATTCCTTGCCTATATCACAAACAGCCCAATTGCCTATATTGTTTTTGAAATCAAAACCAACATTGTTTAATCCACCATCAACCAAAAAATCATCAGGACTATGATTGTGAATGGACATGGCACCAAAATTCAAATTGCCCTTTTCTGGCTGAAATTTCATGGCACTATTGCAGTCTAGACCTGCTAATAATTTAGCATCTGTAATGTCATTCTCATCCTCACAAAACCAATATTCTTTGAATATGGTCTCAAAGTCATCATCTAAATCTTGAATCCAATCCTTGGTTGTTGTGATAGTGGACTTTATGTTCATACCAGAAGGATCCACAGGCAAATTGACTGCAGTGACAGTGGATTTTAAGTCCATACCAAAAGGATCCAAAGGCAAATTGACTGCAATGACAGTGGATTTTAAGTCCATACCAAAAGGATCTAAAGGCAAACACCTAGCTGTATCATCAGAAACTACCTTACTACAGCCTTTCAATTGAGCGTTGTCCATTGCCTGATAAGGGGATTTCTTCACATTCAAAAAAAAGCAACTAAAACTAAAAAGGACTACTAACTCTATCACAGTTGTTAGACATTGCTGATTCTTAAGAACAATCCTTGACTATCGGCTAAAACTAAGCAGCCGCAGCGACTAAATTAAGTCAGAAAATAAACCCATTATCTGTTCTTGTTCGCAAAAGCAAGAAAGATCACACAACTTTACACAGGAACATCGATGCAAGACCCAGATCAATTTTGAGACTGTTGAATGCAATGAGCTTTAATTCAATTTCTAATAAGAACAATCATGAAAGCCAAAGCAATTGAGAAGGTGGAACAAAGGATTTAAAGGCTATACATACCTCACATCCACAAAAAAGAAAAGAAGAAAATTGAAGAGACCCAGTACTTAAAAGATTGGTTCTTTAATTAAAAAAATCATAGACAGGAAATAAGAATCAAAGATTAGATCAATACATGCATGTAAAAGGAGAAGAATAGAAGAAAAGCAACAACCCAGATGAATGAATCAGCAAGAAAACACAAAAATTTGGCTAAATTTAGCAAGCTTTGGCAGTCTGGGTAGTTAGTGAGTCTTTAGAGTTAAAGGCTTTTTTTATTGTTCTTTTTTCTTTCTTTTTCTTGTTCTTCTGCGTCCAGTGGATTATATAGAAACAAAAATCAGTACTAAGAGTTGGGGCTACAAATCTATTCAAGCATTCCTAACCGTGGGATTGGATTTTGTATTAAGAATTCTGTACATCTAACGGTTAACGACATTGTATTTATTCAATTATGATATAGATAGGATTATTGATTCCCAGAAGAAAAATATTGGCAAAATACCTTTTTCACACCTTAACCTTATTACTTTGATCTATTACACACCTCAACTTTATATTTTTTTTTAGTACACGTATGAATTTTTATTTTTTTCCTATTACATATATGAATTCAATTTTTTTTATTCTATTGAATGTATGAGTTGCCAGCATGAATGCCAACGTGGATAAGCACTTGAAGTTCGATAGAATCAAAAAATTTGAAATCATACGTGTAATTGGAGATAAATAAAAGTTCATACGTGTAATAGAAAAAAAATAAAATTGAGATTTACAATAGATTAAAGTGATAAAGTTCAGGTGTGAAAGAAGGTATTTGACCAAAAAGATTTCATAATGTCTTCATGCTTTTCTTTTTAGTCTAACGTTAAAAAAAAAAAAAATCATGTTTGAGGTAATATCGTATCCAAAATTGAGTAGGTAAATGATAAAATTATTATTAAATTTAATGTCTTAATGCTTTTCTATTATTAAATTTGGTATAGATAGGATTATTTATTCCCAGAAGAAAAAGATTTGATAATGTCTTGGAAAATATATTAAATTTTTTTAATATATATATATAAACTTTTGAATTGAAATTACGACTTAAAAGAGTGCTTCTGAGTTCTGATGTAGCATTAATCTGCTTTACATTACACCCCAATATTTTTGTAATTATGTTTGAATGCTTAATTTTTTATTTTTTTTTTTTTGCTTTCAGTATCTGGTAGTCATAAGAACTCCAAGTATTTTAAAGTCGAGCCGAGTAGACCCACAAAGGGGACAAAGCTCTCCCAGCATTTGTTTTCTTTATACATAAGACTCGAATTCGAGATTTTATTTAAGGGAATCCAAACTCCACCTGAATGCTTAAACTTTTTAATGGTTAAAGACGCCACTCAAAAAAAAAATTAATAACTATATGTAAATAAAATATTTAATAAATTAGTTTTAGTATAATAATTTTTTTGTCCAAATTATTGGTATTCAGAGTATACTGAACTCTGATTAATTCAGTTCAACTCGGATAGGATCATAAAAGTGGTAAAGGTCTCACAACAACTAATTTAACACGATTACATGCATCACGACTTAAATTTGAGACATCACTTAAATAAAAACAGTTCTTTGACAGTTAATCCCAATTATTGTCAGTAATTTCAGTATACTATTATCATATACGATATTGTACATGTAATGAGAATTAAGATTAAAATCTAGACATATTTTAAAGTACAGTGACAAAAGAAATTTAAAAAAAAAAAGTAAAAAAAGTTTAAGCATAAACATTCCATCTACTCTTAATAGTAGTCCATTTTTCCAATATGCAATTTAAATATATCAGTCGTTTGATTAAAAAATTAGAATTATTTGTTGGTACATGAAATGACAAAATCAATAATTCATTGGCCAGATAATGATTGTCACGGCTTTCCATATCAATATATTTTACATTTTAATTATTTTTAATTCATGATTTTAAAAGTGAAATTTTTTGTAATTAGCAAATGGGATATTCGCTTGATGGATAAAATTGGACCTGAAAATTAAAAAAAAAATGGATTCAAATCCTTACATATACATTATATAATTGGATTATTACATATTAATTAAGAAATAAATAAATTTGTCCAAATGCAACATAAAAGTAGGTAAGTTTGTTGCAAGTGAGCCCTATGACAAACAAGTCTTCTTGTCTAACGGATACCATATTGTCACTGATGTGCACCATCGGAGGACATTCAGACTATGCTTTAGAAATTGTTCATAAGCATAATCTGTGCTAGAATTAATGTTCAGAAGGAAATTGCAGTGCTGATGTTAAAAGAAACTCTATAATTAAGACAACCATGGCTTATTGCAAATTTTTATTCTGCAACACACTTATTGTACTCACCGCAAACATATTTGTATACTGGGTCGCAGTTCATCGAGCTTACATGTGAATTCTCTCAACAAACTATAAACAAAAGGCTGCGAAACCATAGAAGGTAAAATGAGAAACTTAACTATATTGTAACTGGAACGTGGATTTATGCATATGCGAGCACGCTACATTTCTACAGAGTGGGAGGAATCCAGATATAGCCGTGTGTTTGAACATAACCAGATTTTGCCAGCAGTTCATCAGCTTCCGCAGGGCCTCGGCTACCTGGTTGGTACGGGGTTGGCTTCAATTCACTATTGTCGATCCTATGCAGAAGGGGTGTAAAGATCTCCCAGGCAGCCTGAGTAATAAAATGCTGCAAGCGATCAAGTTTTGAACTTAAAATTTTAGTTAAATATCGTACTTGGTTGAAAGAACTTTACCTTCAATTCATCTCTGCGAACAAAATGCTGCTGATCGCCTCTGATTCTGCAAGAAAAAAAAATTCCCTTGCCATTGTCATTCATCAGCATCACTATAGATATGCATTATGATAACAAACTTTTCCTTGTTTTATAGTATGTAATATCCCTTTTAAACTCGATTGAACTTTGATCCATATTTTTAGACAACTAGCAAAATTATGGTTATTGCTTATGGCCTACATAAATGAGGGCAGGAAACATACGTGTCAAGAATCAGGCGTTCATAAGCCTCTGGGATGGTAACCGCTTGATAACGTTGCCCGTATGACAAGTCTAGTTCACTTTGAACAGTTGACATCTCCAGTCCAGGCTGCTTGACCTGCACGAGAGACAGTGGTTCAGAGGCCAAGTATAAAGATAGCTAAAATTTGTCTAGCATAGAATTAAAAATCCATTAAAATCAATATCTACTAGTTTAAATGAGAAAGATTAGCGAATATTGAAGAAAGTTGAAGGAAAAATAATATTGTCATACCCATACCACAACGAAACAGAATCAATTATTTCATTTTTTCATATTCTTGGAAACAAATTACCAACAATAGAAACATAATGGCCCAGCAAAATAGTGAAAAATGCTGATCATGGCCCAATGTTTGGAACATAAGGATAATTTTCCAGCAATGTCCAGGAGAGTTATCTGCAGCTCCACTATCCCAGTAAACAAAACAAAATTGCAATTCTGGATACAGAATTTACCCACAGCTACCAATTGCATACCGTAAGTTTCATGTATATAGCTTCTGAAGGTTGCAAACGTATTACGAATTCATTTCTTCCTTGCTTTTTACCTAAATCAGAAAAAACTAGGTAAGCAACAAAACAAACATGCAGCCCTAAACAAAATACATGTACAGACCAAAATAAAGTATGTGAAAGCAAGGCACTAGCAACAGTTGATCACATGCAGGTAAATAGTTAAAAAAAATAAAAATTAGTTTAATTCCACTCATAAATGGAAAACTTTTCCCATGAACCAAGGTAGTAGTCTAAAAATCAGATTAGACCCTCACTTCGACAACTCCAGTCAGGTATTGGAATAAACAACATAAGTTGCATTTACAAATGAAATACTATTCTTATGAATCACCGTAATTATCTAAAGCTCAGATTATATTGTCACTTTCACAACTCCAATTTAGTATAAACTACAGAAGTGCACTACAAAGAATAAAGTATAGAAGCATAGTATTGTTCAAAAAAAAAAAAAGTATAGAAGCATAGTAACTATATGATTCTAAAAATCCAGAGTCGTACATTTGAATATATCTCCAGGAACATCCTTAAATTGAACACGAATCTCTGCTTTTCTAGAATTTAATGCTTTCCCTGCCTTTAGTATAAAAGGAACACCTGAGAAACAAAGCACAATATTAGCTACGATAAAAAATCGAAATCAAGATTTTAGTTTAATAAAATCTAATGCACAATGCAAAAATAAATTTCTGAATTCATTCAGAAACGTAGTCTGTTTAAGTCAGAAGAACATTTTAGAAATAATAAATGAAAGAAAGAATATGCAACTATCACCTTCCCATCTTTCATTATGTATGCGCAGAACAACAGTTGCAAACGTTGGGGTGTTTGAATTGTCAGGAACAGTTGGATCATCCCTGTAGCCTTCATATTGACCAAGAACCACCTCCTCGTCTTTGATAGGAACTACTGATTGAAGAACCTGAATTCCACCCAGTAATAAATAATTTTGATGGAAGGAATATAAATTATCCAAAACTGACATTAATGTTGGAAGTCTTCGGATAACTTCTATACAGTAAGATCAGAAACAAAGTTCCTGTAACCGCTTCTGGAGCCAACAAACCAAAGCCTCTAGGTCCATGATCAGTATTGGAGGGTTCTCAGATCAAATCTACCAGAAAATATATAAGAAAAAAAATGCTACAGTAGATAATTTTAATTAGTAGCGTGAAAGATACAAACCTTCACTTTCTCATCTCGAATGTGCTCAGGTCTTAGAGAGACAGGTTTCTCCATGGCAACTAGACAAAGAACCTGCAGTTCATGTAGAAAAATAACAAACAGATTAGGTAAAAATAAAATTCCATTCGTTTTCATCATCTTGTTTTCATCTTGCATGATGTTGTTAGAGAAAAAAAATTGCAAAATAGTGGGATTTTTGTCCAACAGAAGACTCAAGGTTCTACAAGATACCAACCCCTGCAAATCTAAATACACAGTTAAGTTATTTTACACAACACAAAATCTAATGATGTTCCAATATCTGATTGTTCAAAGAAAAATGATCCAATTTATGCAGGACAATTAAGATACTACTAGATTGGTAATATTTCTGCTTAATATTATGCCCCTTACCTGCAGTAGGTGATTTTGTATAATATCACGGATAATTCTGCATAGAAAAAATAAAGAAGAGGATTTACGGCTAAATATTGGAGATATATAGCACACAGACATATCAAAACATAAAATTATCATATAGTTAGCAATTCGGTATTATATTTTCATAAATTTAAATTCTTTTCCTAACATTTTACAAAATTATTTTAAGTTGCATGTTTAATCTTTTCTTTAAGACAAGCCCTCAGCCATACAAATCTAAATAGCAGAAAGATATGAAAGTCAAATAAAAGCCACACAATTGGAATTATTATAATTCTGTATCAAAAATGCTGCTCTTAGGACTACATGGAAAATTATTATTCACTGAGCATACCCATATTCATCAAAATATCCACCGCGACCTTCAGTTCCAAAATCTTCCCGGAATACAATCTGTCAAATAGTTGTCCCATAGAGAAAAGATTAAGAATTTATGAAAATTTAGCGCTGAGGGATATCCGCAGTTATACTAGACATGAAAAACTCACATCCATGTGATAAACACAAACTCGTAGCCGGTAAGCATAACCAAAACCCCAACCTTATGATCATTGATATGGCCAATTATTATCCTTTCTTAGAGTTATGAAAAAAAAAAGATCCACTTGCACTATTCTTTTACATTTTTTCAGCACGTTTGAAACAAAATGACCAGAAGAACAATTCTCACCTGTACATTGTCAATATTGTCACGATTCCAAAGCGGTAAAAAGAAGCGATTTGCAAAACGAAGCACCAACTACAAATATAAGCGACAAAAAGGATAAGAGTAAGCATAGTTACAAAACCAAGATAAAGAATGATTAAGAGCCTATTTGCCCATGCCTTACCATGTTTTGCACCAATTCTTTCCCCAGGTAATGATCAATGCGGTAAATTTGTGGTTCCTCAAACAACTCTCCGATCTGATTACTAAGTTTTTCTGAAGATTCCAAATCCTTGCCAAAAGGCTTCTCAACAACTATCCGAGTCCATCCACCAAGATCAGCTGGAAAGGGCCACGATGGAAGCATTTATAAGGACCAAGGTTAGATATCCTGTTCTGATAATAAAACTCCACAAGTACACTTCAGAATTCTAATCAAATGCTCAAAGGTGAAAAGGAATGCAACCTAATTGTCAATGTTTACAGAGGACGCAAGAATTAGTTTTGCCCCTTTGTTTATGCCATCAATATAACAAAACAAATGAATTCATTCTTGTGCACATTATCCCATTCCCCATGATGAATATTGTCACTTAAAGTGAAGATGGAAAAAAAAATAGACTACGATATAGAAAGACATAATAATGATTCCCATAAGCAAAACTTACATTTATTCATGCAACATTTTTTTATCATCTTGCAGACAACTGGGTAAACAGATGGTGGAAGTGCAAAATAAAACAGTCTCCGAGATGATCCTTCTGCACTATTTTTTGCTGATTCATGCTCAGCAATTTCCTTATCCAGCAGCTTAAAGCCCTCTTCAGCATCATAAGCACCACTTACATATTTGATCTGCAGGATTACAGAAGCAACAAGACATTGCTGTTGCAGGAAAGAAGGAACAAAACAATGAAAAAAGTACAAAGAGCAAAAAGGCGCAACAAACCAACTGTAAGAAGTCTGATACAACTTCAGACTGTCCTGATGGAGTGTTTTTGTCTAGGAATCTGCAATCATTATGAATGCATATTAAATTTGATCATTCAAATAATCACTGAATGGTGAAAATAAAACCCACACATTTCACTAGTGCAAATTTACTTGCATGCCAGCAAAAATATTCATGAACAAATAATAAGACAAGATATCTCACCCACGAATACGATTTCTGAGCTCATCATCAGAAATCTTAGTTCTCGCATATCCAAATATGTGAACTTCATTTGATTGCAGAAAACCCTGCAAGATACCAACCAAAATACATGGAATTTATTCAATCATATGCAGATCAGCTTCTAACATCAGTCAGCAAGACAAGCCAATTGAGTTAAAGAAGATAAAATCTCATTTCAGCACAAAATTCGAACCCCACAACAGAATCACAAAAAGATAGCATAATTTTACATCAGGAGAGCAGCAAAGAAATATGAAAATACCTGGCGGTAAAGATTGTAGAGAGCAGGGAAAGTCTTCTTTTTGGCAAGATCACCAGAAGCACCAAGCACAATAATTGAGAGGCAGCCAGTTTCAGGCACATTCTCGTAATCTCTACCAAATGAATCACTTTTGAAACTAGATCTCTTCTCAATGCACCACTGACCAGAACCCATTTTATAACTCCCAGGAGGGTATGCAAATCAAGATTTTGTCTCCCTCAAAATCAGTTTCTTTGATCTGTATTTGGCAAAACATGAGCTAAAAAAGGCATGCAAAACAACCAAGTTACAATCTTTTAAGCCAAATCCAAACAACAAACAGATCCAAACAGAACCCAGAAACAATTCACAATCAAAAAATCACCACGCAAAAAGAAAAAGTTGGAAAACAAAGAAACAAGATCAAACCCAACAACATACCAGATTAAAATCCTGAAAAAAATCTGAACCCAAGTAGTTGGAGAGTGTATAAGAGATTTTATATGTAATTCAAAGCGATAAAAAAGAGAGAGAGAGGGATGTGTTTGAATAGAATGAAGAGTAGTTGATTAATATGTAGGTGTGGCTTTCACCAAACTCATTGTTTGCTGTCTGGTATGAAATATTTAGCAGCCATGGACATATGCTACAAATTCCAGGTTTTTTCATGCCAGCTGCCCCATATGTTATAGTTATTTTCACTTATTGCCCAGATGTATGTCAATTTATTTCAATTGTACGCTCCAATTATTCTTACCTATTTTTATTCTTTACCAGAAAATTACGCTTGTCCATTGAAATTGGAAAATATTGAAATTGGATAATTTTGTGGTAGTTAGATAGATCAATCATGATGCATGCTGAATAATTAATATCACATCCAACCAAATGTATTTTAATGGCTTTATGTATATGTGTATCCATATAAATGAATTTTTTTATTAAAATTTAAATTAGAGTGTGTTATAATTAATTAAATAATAATTAATTTAATTATTTTTAATTTTATTTGTATAAATATATATGTATATATATGTACTAAAAAGATTTTACCCCATAATTATACATGCATAACATGAATAATATATATAAAATATACAAAGAGAAAGGAATATTTTTAGTGTTTTATACTTTTTTTGAAAGTCTAAAAAATGCTGCAACAAGTGGAATTTTTTTTTAACCCAATTTGATTTTTAGATTATCAAAAATTTGAAATTTTTTTAATTTTAAATGCAAAATAGTTATCTTTATAACTAAATAATTTTTATTTTTAAAATTATTTACAATTTTATTTGAACTATCTTATTTATGTATTAATTTTAATCGAACAACAATATATAATTGTATTTAATACAAAAATTATATTCTTAATAAAAAAATATACACAATTTTTTAGTTCCTAGAATATTTATGTATAATTGAGTAAAATACATAATTTAAAAATGTTAAAGTAAATGATTATATCATACTCTGCCATGTAGATGCATATGCATATACAATGTGGGACCAAATTATAAACTTCAAACAATATGAGGATGAAAACGAAAATACAAGAATACGGTGGCACTAGCAATCGCCAATCAGCCGTTGGCTTTCCCACTTTTTTTGAGTAACTGTAGAAGAGATAGAATCAGGTGCGTTCCGGATCACAGAATAAAGATAGTTTCAGCGAATCCTATTTGACTAATAAAAATCGACGGACCCGATGGGTCAAACTCAAATGCCAAAATATCGTTATGCAGACGTATCTGCTTAGGTGTTCCGCATCTTTTTAATGATCCTGCAACGTCCACACTTATATTTTTTTTTTTTGGACAATTCCACACTTTTTTTTTTTTTTTTTTTGAGAATACAATTCCACACTTATATCACTGCCATTATAATTATTTTCATCAATATTATAAAATTAATAATTATTTTATTTTATGTTGTAGTTGCTCTAAGTTTTTAACAACTAAATCAAATGATTAAAATCCAACATCATAACGAAATGAGATAGGAGAGTTCGATCTTTGATCTTTTTAAGAGGATATTCATATCTTTTGCCATTTAAACTATTCTTAAGGGACTTTTAAATTTATTTTATGAATTAAATATAAATATTAATTGGCTGGTATTCGTAGGCGACCTCTAAGTTTATTCTATGAATTATATATAAATATTAATTGTCTGGTATTAAAATAATTCAATATAGCTATAAGATTTTGAATTTAAGTAATATATAAAAATACAAACATACAGAAATATTTAAGGACTAAATTGTTAACTGAATAGCAACATTTTCATAAAATTTTATTTGTACAAATACATATAGGGTGAGCAAGGTTAGTTTGTTAGTTTGGTTTGATTCGATTAAAAATTATTTCTCCTTCTCTCATGTTTTGTGTGCACATTTATTTTATTTATTTATTTGCTATTGTGATGAATGTTGTGGACTAAATTTAATTGTATGAAATTGAACTAATTCAAAACTTGAATTTAATTGTAAAATTTGAAAAATGATTGGAGGAAATTGCAATTTTACATGTTAATGAAAAAAATAATTAAAATTAATAAAATATGAAACACAAATAGAGGCCGACTGCAAGGTTGTATGGGCATTTCAAAAGTGCATATTCAGTTTTCGAATCCAGTATTTGAGAACGGTTGTTGGAGCCCTCCGTGAGATCCAATTGTCGTAAAAGTGAGCTCTGAATTTCACCCGAATGGCAACTCCACAGTTGATTTTAATTTTATAGTTAAAGTTGTACTCCCTCCGTTCCATTCCAATTGTCTTTTAAAGTAGTTTCACAAAAATTAAAAAATTTATTTAATAGGTATAAGTATAGGTGCAAATGACTATATTACCCTCTTTTAAAAAGACTAAAAATTAGTATGAATTACAATTACTCCAATCAAACTCATTTATAAATTATTAAAAGATTTATTCTAAAAGATAAAAGTTGGAAAAAAAATTTATTTTTTATTGATAACCTAAAAAAGTCATTTAAAGCTTTGAAATGAAATGGAAAAAATATTTTTTAATAGATCTCAAACTCACACGATGTCATGATCATCAAATATTTACGCGTTCCTACTGTCATGTAATGATTTTTTTTTTTGAGCGAAAATAAAATGGGAAAAGTGTCAAATTGGATCCTCAACTTTAGACCAAATCCTAATATGGATATTTATATTTTTTTTTTATCCCATATGGACCTTGAAGTTTTAAAACCGGCATATATATGACCCTCTGTTAACAAATGTTAAAAAATTAACGTGGCAAAGGGATTCTGTTAAAAAAACTAAAAATTATTAGTATAAATTACAATTATTCCAATTAAACTCATTTATAAATTACTAAAAGACTTACTCTAAAATCAAGATTTAGATAAAGTTAAAAAAAAATTTATTTTTTATCTATAATCTAAAAAAATCATTTATAGTGGAATAAACTATATTTTTTTAAAAAACAATTAAAATGAAACGAATGAAATATGTTTTAATAAATCTCAAACTCACACAATATTATAATCATTAAATATTTCGACACGCATTGAATCCTACCGCCTACTGTCATGTAATGATTCATAAATGGCTCTTACCCATTTTTTCATCAGTAATTTGTCACTACCTAACATATAAGCATGAAAATATATGTAGTAGTTGGAACTTGGAACTGATAGAATAACAAAAAATATTGACCAAAAAAAAAAAGACAGAATAACAAAAAATGAGTGGTATCTTCCAAAAAAAAAAAAACAAAAACTGAGTGGTAGTAGGACACATTTTTCAACCATAATTCTGGACACATAAGGGGCTAATTATATTCATCACCTACTTAGCTTTTAGGATTTGGAGTTTAACTATGGGGAAGACAAACTAAAGATTTAGGTGCAACACTCGTTAAATTAATGATCCTTCATGAAATTTATTAATTACATATAATGTAATTTGAGGGATCTCTATATAAATAAAAATAATAATAAATAATAAGTGTAGGCGGTGGGGTTTAGCGTGCGCCCAAGTGTTGGCGATCACGGTACTGTATCGGTCTTTCAGCCCGCATGAGAGATATAATATAGGTCTAAAAAGCCTACTCGGAGATAGAGTCGCCACCCGGGTGAAATCCGGGACACACTTTTATGGCAACTGGATTCCACGGAGGTTCCCAGAAGCCGTCATCAGAGAACGGGTTCGGAAACTGGGTATGGACGTTTGAATGTCCACCCGATCTTGCGATCGGCCTCCGTTTGTGTTCGTGATTTATTATCTTTCGATTATTCGATTGTTTCTTTTATTTA
>CATIWK010085860.1:0-11921 GCA_949634005.1 Mallotus japonicus
TTATAATTTTGAATCATTTTTCTTTCAGGCCAACTGTAAGAATGGGCAAAGGCTCGTGCTTGCTCTTCTGATGGCTTTGCATAATGAATTTCCCCACTCCTACACAGGTTATATTTAAAGGCGTTGAAAAACAATTTCTCATACAACTAAATGACTCGCTGATCGTTAAAGAAGTCAAAAGTGGAATTTCTAAGTTGTAAAGTAATTGCACGACACTTCTGTAAAGGGATTAAATGTAAAAGACGTAACAGGAAAAACCATATACAAACATGCAAACTTATGTTAAGGATCATGTAAGCACCCAGTAAAAGAATTCTTAAGCACTATTAGTTAGGGATTGTTACCATGCATGCATTTAATGAAGTAATCCAACTCGGTGAAACAAACTGTTCCTTGAACCAAAGGAGATGGCTGTTGATAAACAAAGAATGCAAACTGATGGTGGTCAGGGTCACCCCGTTGCTTTGCCATCTCAACCACTCTCATATACCCTTCTCTATCATAACAAGAAAGCATGTTCACACCAGCCACTGTTAATCCACGATCCCAGGCAGAATTTAAAACCTGTACAAACAGCCATGAGCCTGTTAACACCTACATTTACATGGTAATAATAGTGTGCCTGATGTCAATATCAAACACTGAGAACTCCAGGATTCACTCAATATTAGCCCCAAGTTGCAACATCCAAGAACAATACATCCTGAGGAACTACGAGGTTATAGAGGGACAAATAAACAACATTATCACCTGCCAACTCAAGCCCTCAGAATCAGCAAGTGCTTCATCATTCTCATGAGCAGGAATTCGCAATCCTGAGCACACAAATTTTATTGTGACCGCGTGTTTCTTCAAAACCTCGAAAACTGGAGCATAGCCATCCTGGTTTGTAGGGTTATGATATCCTGCTGTTAGCTCTGCTGCATGACTAGAAGTCTTGTACCACCAATAAACTGCCGGAATCTGCAAATTAAGGTCTTAAACTTATTTATTAATTCCTTTTTCATAAACAAACAGAGGAACCAACATCATCTCTTCAGTCATTCACTCGATCACATTTCTACTATGCTCCAAAACAACAGAATGATTTTCATAATCTACCATTTTCTAACAGACTGGTTATAGAAATAAATTGTAATTTGATAAGTGAAAGGCCCCATTCCTGTTGTCCATGGATGGCATTAGAGGTCTGCTCACATTTTAACAGAACCAAGGGCTCTGGAGATTGTCATCTGTATCACATCTCCAAGTCTAAAATGGCCAAAGGCAATACTTGTCATAAACAAATGTAACCACACCCTTTTTTTAACATAAATATGGGGCAAGCTGTAAAAAGTACTGAGGTTCTCAAGTGTGCAAGGGAACTGCAGTTGCCTGAAGCTTGCTTATTCACAATTCCCCGTTTGTCTTCAATGATGACAACCTCTTAAATTAATTATTTGGGCCTAAAGAAAATTTTTAGCCCATGGATTTGAATTTGTGTGTGCACGTACAGGAAGAAAGGGAGAGACCAAAGCATAGAAAAAATCAACGAAAAATAAGGGAGACAAAAATTAGAGGAGAGGTAAAGATTGGGGCTGCCTGATTATCGAAAACTGGCTCCATTTTCTAGTAGAAATAAAGTAATCCAAACAACTTTAGTTTGTTTTGCAATTTAAATATGTTATAAAATAATTAAATCCTTTTTGTGTCTTGCTATCAAATTTCTTTATAAAAATCCACTTGTTTCCATGTGTTGTTTGAAAAGCATATGCAGGTATGTTATCAATAAACTACCATCAGCAACACTCCCCCAACAACCTCCTACCCCCCCTCCTCTCTCTCGCTCTCTCTCTCTCGCTCTCTCTCTCTCATCAATTACATTATCGCCACTACCACAATATTACTAAAAAAATTAACAATAGCACCACCATCATGGTTGAGTATGTAAAAGACACTGCACCCACCACCGCCAGTAGAAAATGTCATTTGTCCATTTTTAACATAGATGACAATTAAACAACATATGTACTTACCTTAACAATTATTTTCATATCCTCAAAGGCAAGGCTTGCAAGAGACAAAACATTATCGGCATGGTCTATCAAAGTCTGGGCATACCAATGAAGGAAAAAGCGCCCAAAGTAACTATCATAATCCCCTCTTTCACAGAAGAATCCAGTTTCATGTGGCCTAGAATTATATTGACCAGCATTATCAGGCCCCCTAGCCCAAAATGAATGCCCCCGCAATTTAGCAGCTCTGCATAGATTTTGTTGCAAATATTTGTCATAGCACTGTACCAAAACAGCCAATTTTAGAGCAAATACAAAAATAAACTGAAACTAAATCATAATAAGCAACATATGCAGTCCAGTGAAGACTCATTCTACACAGAAATAAATATGTTCGTGATTATAGCAAAGCATACAACAATCACCCAGTGCTGTTTTAGGTACGCAATTCTGATTAAGCCACATGGAGCGTCACATTTAAATGATACACATACACACACCTTGCATAGCATCCAACAATATTCTCATACACAATAAACAACTGTGCCCAGGAAATCAGGGTAAATTTTACTCGGATCATCCTTGGAATTGTGACTGATGCACATTGTAATCCTCACACTTCAATCTATAATCTACAAATCATCGAATATTCATCTCAATGTCAATAACATCTATCATGCCAGAATACAAAGAGATTCCGAATTCTAACTGGATTGCTGATGTGTCCTACATTATGTATAGGTACAATTTTTCGGTTTTTCTCTGAACTGGGATCTACATCCACATTATACTTTTGCTCTTTCATTTCTGTACATTCTCTACTCCACTCCCAGTCCTTATTTTCTCTCTCAAAACTCTCTTTCCCTCTTTCTCTCTCCACGCTGCCTCTCTTTCTTCTTAGGCTCTCTTGAGACCTTAAAATCTTTTGAATCGTTTTCGTTTTGTGAGCCGGATTATGGATGTTTTCTGGATTTTAGCATGAGGATATTCTTTATAAAAAAAAAATAAATAAATAATGTTCACTTATATTTACATTACAAATTGAAATTTAAAAATTATAATGTGCACAAGCAATATGTTCAGTAACTATTGGTGAAATTTGGCTAAAGAAATTATTCTAACATCTGCTACTGCAGCAATTTCTACAAGGACAGCACATGATAGCATGTTAAAATTCTGAAAAACTTATCTTTGTTATTAGAAAACTATCACTAATTATGCGCACAAGAGATTTATATAGAAATTTATAATCATAAAGAATCATTCTTCAAAACATATGTACAGAGCTTGAACCAATCTATAGAAGATAGCAACCTTCTCTCCTGTGGAGCTAGACAAGAAGACCAAAGAATATGCGATCAGCTTGAATAGTCCATGCACACAAATTCATAACTACAAATGAATCAGCACATATGAAGTAAACAAAAGAAAGGCAACATAGAAGAATGGACAAGAAAGAATAAGACAGACAAAAATAGCACCATGCTCAGGTCATAGGAATCACTTATATTCCAGACATAAGCATTCAAAGAAAGTATGCACCACAGGTGCATGGAACAGCATCCATCATACACATTATGGCTAAGATATTCATTTTCTTCTTCAAACCCTCATTTCCAAAAGTAAAAGGTCTGCATCCTTATCAGTAGCATCCATACAAAGGTTAAGGTGAATAATTCAACAACCAAAGATTAAATGGCAACTTACAATTTGGTAGAATCCTTAATGATAAAACAATTTTAATAATTATCTCCATATAGTATATATGCACATTTTCTTCTCTATAAGGAAATAAATTTTCCTGAGAAAGAATTAAAGGAGAATAGTCCATGAAGAATAATGTGCGCTACAAAACACAAAAATCCAGTTCCAGTTTCCAAGGATGTATGCCTTTCTCTTTTCAAAGGACTTCATAAGGACGACAAAAAACAAATACCCAAGAAAAAGGCTTCTTGAGTCTAAAAACCAAAACCTTATACATGCTGTCAGAAACAAAATCCAATATAACGGACCACAACAATACTTCTATCCTCCCTGTCATTAAGGTTTATAAACTGCTGTTCATGGAAATGCCATGGCTTTAGGAGTCCAGAATGAACTCCATCAGAAAGTAGGGGGGAAACTTATGCCTGGTTAAGTAGTTTACATCATAAGTCCCCACCTCTCGTGAAGCCCCTTTGCCCTTTCTATCACATTCCGGTCTAATTAAACAAATAATGGTCCTAAACATTCTTTCATGGGCTAAAATAGTAGATACTGGAAATTGTTCCACCAGGGCTCACAAAAACAACACAAGCTGCATGCTGGAGAAGGATATATTAGCTGCTGATAAGGCAACTTCTTTAACAAAGGACCCTTTTCTGAGGACTTTTTTTTTTTCCCAGCCAGAAGGTTGGGAACCTTGGAGCTGCAAATAGATCCAACATTCCAAGAGAAGATATTTTTTGCATGAGAAGGCTGATATCAGCTATATTGTCTAAACAAGAACTATGAAAATCATACCTTATGCACTCACACATGACTAGAATTACCAAAAGAAAAAAAAAATCACTTTAGATTGTCACAAGGATCCATCACTGCAAGCAAACTATATATCCAGACTCCTTTTCTTTTTCATTCTGCATCAGTATATCGGTGAGTAAATTGAGCATTCCAATCAGATTCAACTTAATTCCTTCCGATGTACCAAAAAGCAGATTCAACTAAATCATTAATAGTAAAAGCCCATCAAGTGCTTTCAACTTCCAAATACATGAGACCTCAAATATCATGGAGTGACATGACGCTCATGCAACCTCAATATCATGGGAGCAAGATGACACGCAGTTACCCTATCTAATATTCTTTAACACTCTACAGATAAAGTCCACAGCAGACAACAGCAAATATCTCTGAATGAATCTAAAATAATACAACAAAAGGGAAAGATAAGCATGTGTCAGCTTCAACAGATACCTGAAACTCACCGATACCAGGATATCTCCATCCCATCCTTTCAGGAAAACATGGATACTTCAGTTCCCCAGATGCTCCAAGCCCAATTTCAATGGCAGAAAATATACCCTCTGCAAATAAGTCATCAAATTCCACCCGGAAGCTTCTCATGAAGTCAAAATAAACCTGCACGTGTTTCAGAAAGGTCAACAGAAATAAAATAAATAATTGTTGGAAAAGCTCGCAACAGCTAACAAGCATGGCAAATTAAAAATGCATTCACAATATACTAAAAGAAAAGCGAATACAATCAAGATGGCTAAAATGGCAGACTGATTGCAATGCATATCTGATCCTAGGATATTTCTCACAGATGCAAGATAATTCTAGTCATTAGTCAATTGCCAAGCCACAATGCATTTTTCCAAGCAAATTCTGAAGTGACATTAATAGAATTTGAGAGGGAGAGAGAAAGAGTAATAAGGAATGCGCAAGGTAATGTAACAGAAACTTGGTGTTCATGCAATATTCATACAAGAAGTAGCAAGAGTTTCTTTGCAGATGATATTTTAAAACTTGAAATAGTAAAAATGTTCTGTACCTCAATGCCAGTTCTCCCTTTTAGAACTCGTTCTTTGTCAATACCCCAAGAAAGGCACTCAGTATTCCTCCTTCCTTCACGATCTGTGAAGAATATATCCTGGTTCTCTTTTCCAATCTCTAAAACCCACTGAGGGAGGGAGATCAAAACTTCTCCAGAATCACTTCCCCCATACTCATGAAATGCCATTACAACCTTCAAGATAGAAGAAAAAGTCTCAAAATGCAATCAGCAATCGTGAGGAATGTGTTTTCCATTTTACATCGAAACCATGCAAGAATTTTAAGAAAAAATAAAAGGGAAAAGATAACTTTAGTGAGGGAGTTCCTAAGAGTTCTAATACTAATCAATAAAGTTTCTCACTCACAAGAAACAGACATCAACTGCAATTGGAGAAAAGACTGTATTTTCAGATCCTTCTCTTGTTTATGAAAGAACATTAAAACTTGAGGCAAGAACAAACATATGACCAGGAGAATTCTCCAGCTACATTGTAGATTCTATCCTTCTGTAACAACTGACAAATAGAAAGATTCTTAAAGTGCACTCCATTACAGTATGACAATCCAGTTATTCAAAAACCTGGGTCATTTAAGCAATATATATTAATTAAACAGTTTTTAAAATCTGAAATGCATAAAAATTATTGCAGGTCTTTCATGACCAATTTTTACATGAGATGAAGAAGGCATACAAGAAAACTGTAATTCCAAGCCAATCAAGTCATTCCAATGAAAAGAAACTTGTATGGAGAATCATTAATAAATAAAATCTCTTATATATACACACACACACACATACAGATATACGTACACACATATGTGTATACATATACATACACATATACATGTGTATATGTATATCTATGCATATATGTGTATATATGTGTGTGTGTGCGCGCAGATATATGTGTGTATATACATATGTACACCGATATGTGTATATATATACATATACACACATATATATAGATAGATTGATACATAATCAATTATCACAAAAAAAACTTTTCGGATTAAAACTAATTTCAGCTTCAAAATGAGAAATGCTCTGTCCAAAACTCTCATACAAAAAAGGGCATAATATAGGTGTAACATCAACATTTAATATATGTGTGTGTGTGTACATATAGTCGGGCATAATATAGGTGTAATATCAACATTTAATATATGTATATACATGTATACACATATATGTATATACGTGTATACATATATGTGCATGCACCTATATGTATATGTACACACACACACACACATATAGACCACTTCTGCAGAACATCTAGAAAATCAATGTGACTAATCTATTTTAGTCCAATAAACACATATCAAATGGTTGTGTATAACTTTTTACTCTGACTCTGACCATGTGCACATATATGTCAAATAGATCACAAAGCATCACCTGCAATTTCAACTTAAATTCCCGGATGATATTAAAGAGTTCCCTATAGCCGGACCATACATATTTCTGGGGGCTCCATGCTTCAACGATTCCCCACCAACATTCTACAATGACACCATCTACATCTAAAGATTTCATATGGCTCAGCTCCTGTCTAATACCTTGTGGATCAACCAACTGGCAGAAATTGTTGATAAACCCAGTCTGCCACAGCGGTACAAGAATTTTAGCACATGGAAAGGAAAAACAATCAGAATCACCACACAAAAATTACAATCTAAAGAAGCTGTAAAATTTCAAGCGTAAAATAAATACATAAAACAATGTCACAGAAGATAAGTACAGAGAAGCTTTGTAGGAATTTGAATTTGAACCATGCTTTTCCATGAAGAAGCAGAAAGAAAAACTTACAGCAAGCATCACATAAACAGGGACATAAGAAGTGCCTGTGAAATCACCATCATGTTCACCAGAACGAACATCTTGTATAAGCTGCATTGATCAGCCAGCAATTAGAAATAATTTTATGGCTCAAAACAATATTCAAGATCATTGAAAATTCTAAGCAATTAAAGGAGACAAAGAGCTCATCATAGGTTCAAAAAAGCCCCAAGAGTTGGCCTAGTGGTTGCTAACTTGTGTGATGCCCTCCATGGCAGGCAACCAAATTATCTGAGTGTTTCTTGACTAGTGCCTAGGTCCCATATTCAAGAAATTAACCTGGCATCTTATGGAGCTGATAGGACTGAGGTTGCTCATACGAGAGGATTAAATGGGCTGTCAAATAGTCATAGTCACAACACTTGTGGTAAGACAAGGAAAAGAAAATGGAACGGAGAAAAGAAAAGGATACTTCAGAAGGTTAATATTTTGATAGACCAAACAACACAAGTCAAACAAGGAGAAAAAGAAAGGAAAACGTGGCAATATCCACTTAGATTGAATAATTTGTAAACAAGTATTCTGCTTTTGGATGTTTGTTTTTCACATTCATTTGAGGATTCCTGAAATCGCTCAAAAAGTAAGCTCCAACAGATCAGGAAACTCCCCATTTCAAATCTCCCACTATACTTGATGCTACTTTATTATACCAAAATCTTTTTTGCTACTATAGGTCTTCTTAATTTCGTAATTGGAGTCTAAATCCCTTGAGGATTATGAGTTCAAGCACTCAAATGTTTAGAGCAATTTTGGCTCCAATGTATGTGTTTATAATGCATTAATTTTGCAATAGAAGTATCAACTTAACAACACCAGAGAGATGTTTTAACCAATTATGCTCCCCTTAGATTGGTGCTGCATTTAACACTAAATGTGACATGATGCCCAAAGAACTAACAAATTCTAGATTACAAAGTACAGTTTCTTGCGATTATTCTTCAATATTAGAAGCAAATTGCAAATCTCATTCAGATATAAATTCCTCTTCTTCCATGAAACCCCGATTGATTTTCCCTTCAAATAGCACTAGAAAGAATATTACTTATTACTTATTACTTTCTTAGCCACTGACACAACAGCTAGTTAATTAGTTGTCAATTAAAGTGAGCCATACAAGTCCTAACTGCTTTGGCTGTATCAAAGAGAAGCATGTACTCAACGCAGATTATGATTACGTGTTCTTCTTCATTAGCTTCACAATATATAGAAACAAAAAGAACAAGATTAAACAAGTATACCTGATCAGCATCCAAGCAATCAACTGAAGTGAGCGGGGGGAATTTGTGCGCCGTCGCAGAATCTGCCTCTGTCATTACCACAGAATCAAGAGAAGAAGGTGACAAGCTCTCATGATCAATTCTCAAAATAGATGGCTGCTGCTGCTGATTTTGACATTCCAATGCTGTCCCAGTTGCTTTCCCAGAGAAAGCTTTCAAACAAGCAGTTGAAACTGGACTTTCAACTGATCTCACACCAAATGATGCCTAAACAGCAAAATTTCCATCATTCAATGTATGAACACTCCATTCCACTAACAATTGACAAGCACTATACACACACTAGCACACAGTGTTTTAAAAAGTGCATGAATCAATTCACAACTAACCAATTGAGTAGGAGGAGGAGATTGTCTATAAGTAGTACCATCAGCTTCAACAGTCCAACCAGCCTCGCGAGCGAGAGCAGCAAGAACATCATTCATGTCAGCGCGAGCAGGAAGCGGGAAATTACCATATTGTCTAAGCCCAGTCAGCATTCTGCTCGTGATCGCCCGGCGGTGCCGTTCTCTAAGTTTTGTTCTCTCTTTCTCTTTTTCCCTCTCTCTCTTTCCTTTGCCTGACGACACATTCACGGTTGCTGTAGTGTTAGTAACGTCTCCTGCCGCAGCAGCCGCCGCCGCCGCCGCTGCTGTGGCTGCGAAGCCACGTGGACGACGAGGTTGGGGCTGTGATTGGAGGTGAGAATTTGATTGGACCGGATGGGGTTGGGGTTGGGGTTGGGGATGTGCATGGGGTTGGGGTTGGGGATAGTGATCGATTTGGGGATCAATTAAAAGTTCTTGATGATTGCTGTCGTTGTTATTATTGGTGGTGGCGCCGCCGCCAGCGGTGGTGGTGTTTCTGTTCATCCTCACGCCGGATTTACTACATGGATAATGGATTTTAAAATAATAATAATAATAATAATAATCAGTAGCTCACTATTGTTCCAGTTTTGCTATCACTCTTCGCATGGCTGTTCGTGTTTCTGAGAAGTTATTTTTTCATTTTTACAATTAATTAAGTTGTACAAATTTGTGTTAAAAAAAAAAAGTTGTACAAATTTTAAAAATTATTTCTCTTAATTTTATTCCTACATTAAAAAACTATGAGTTAATTTTTAACATTTTATATTTAATAATTTTTCTAATTTAATAATTCAGAATATAATTGTTTTTAGATATTTTATTATTAAAACTTAATAAATCTATACTTTGTGCAGACTGTAACATATATTAAAATAAATAATTAAATAATTTTAATAAATTAAAATTATAATTTAATTAAATATAAAAACGTGAACTTAAAAAGTTATCATAATAATTTTATTTTATTATTTTTTATTAGAATAAATAAAATAAATGAAAAAAATATATAAAAATGGATGTTTTAATTAAAATAAAAGACATAATTTTTCATGAAAAGAAAAGAATAATGTTTTGAATGTAATAGAATTAGATTGTTTTACATAAAAAAGAATAGAGCAATTACAGTTTCCTCCCTGATGTTTGATATAATTAACAATTACCTCCCTCTTATTTAAAAATCAAACATTTATTTCCCTTAACTTTTATTTTATTAACATTTAAGAACTTTTGTTAGGGTTAGACTATTTTTTAAGTTAAAAAGACTAAAATGTCTTTTCAAATAGTAAAAAACTATAACTAACTACAAAATGGTTCTTTTTTTTTTATAAACCATATCATTAGCAAGTGAGTAATGTATGTATTCAATGTTATTAAATATAAAGGACTAAAATATTATTAGTTTTTTACTGTTTGAAAGGGCATTTTAATCTTTTATGGTAGCACTTAACGGAAAAAATGGTGTAACTTTAATGAAAATCCTTAAATGTTAATAGAATAAAAACTAAGAGAGACAAAAATTCAATTTAAAAACAAGAGGAATGTATGTATAAATTAGGTCAAACCTTAGGGAGGAAAATGTAATTTGTTCAATGGAATATTTGTATTTTAAAATAAGATTATTTATATTTTTATAAAAAAATATTGTGATCTTTAATAACTCAACACATAATAGGGTGAATGATGAATTATGAAGAGATATACTTCTTAAATTTTGAATTTAATGACTTTAGAGCTCAGCATTTTAATATATATATGTATATATTAGTCGTGAATTCGTGCTTTGTGTCGACTGTAAATAATATATATTTTTTAAAATAATTAATTAAACAATTTTAATAAATTAAAATTACAATTTAATTAAATATAAAAATGAGAACTTAAAAAATAACTGCAATAATTTTATTGTATTATTTTTATTAAATTATATATATGTTTTTTTAATAAAAATAATAATTGAATAAAAAAGAAAATGTAGAAAATAGTTGAAAAAAAGGATATTTTAATGAAAATAAAAGACATAATTTTTTTATGGAAATGAAGAGTAATATTTTAGATTTAATAGAATTAGAGTGCTTTATATATAATAGAATATGTGTATTCCAAAATAAAATTTTGATATTTTTATAAAAAATATTATGAATTTTAATAACTTAACACATAAACTATTAGAGGTGAAAGCTAACTAATGAAGAAGGACACTTGTTAAATTTTGAATTTAATGACCTTACAGTTCAGCATTAATTTAATAAAAAATTAGAATTAAAATTATTAAAGTAAAATTGTAATTATCTATAATATATATAAATGTACGAAAAAAGAATACACAGATTTACAAAACAGTTTATATTATTTATCATATAAAATAATTTAGTAATTTATTACCTGAAATTATATTGAAATTATAATTTATTACCTGAAATTATATTGAATTAATTAAAAGTACAATAATAATTTTAAACTGTATTTAACTTATAAAAGTCAAATAATTTAATAATTTATCAATTAAAATTAAATTAATTATAATTATAATTTATCTCAAATTGTATTTTCTATTTTGATTGGATTAACATTTATTTGATATAATACAAATTAATTAAATAATGCATTCAATTATTATTTAATCTAATTAGATGAACTTTTATTTGGATTAATGTAAACTAAATAATATTTCAATTTTCAATTTAAATATTTAAATAAAATAAATTTCAATAGAACATAACAAACGATATCGAGCTAAGCATTTCATTCCTATATGCTAATATATATGGTGGGTGTTGAAACATTCAAATTAAGAAAGCGAAATTCCGATTTTTTTACTTTTTAACTTTTTAACAATAAATAAAAAACAAATACATTAGTAGGAATATAAGCTAAAACGTCTCCTAATTGAGTCTCAACTATTGGTAAAGTTGACCAGGAG
>CATIWK010085925.1:0-13636 GCA_949634005.1 Mallotus japonicus
TGAATATTAAAAAACTAAATTAAAATATCTAAATATTAGAAAAATTAAATTAAAATATCTGAATTAAATTAAAAATATTATTTACAATATTTTAAATTAAAATATCCGAATATTAAAAATTAAATTAAAATATCTAAATGGCGCAAAAAATAAATCAAAACATCTAAATATTAAAAATATACTTGTCATTCTAATTTCAATATATAAGTGTAAATAAATTAATAATATTAATAATTATTATTTTTAAAATAATAAAATAATGTTAAAAAAGTGAGTGGATCAAAATGGTAATTTTCAAAAATTTTAAGGATTGTAAAGAAAATTTTTTGGCTAAGGAGCGTGCGCAAAAAAAACAGAGGTGTTTAAAAGATATAAATTTTACAAATTGAAGTGTCTATAAGGTCACATTGTGTAAGTTAAAGTGTCTATAAGGTCATATTAGAAGTTTAGGTGGCTAATGAGATTTTGGCCAAAAGTTCAGGGGGCTAAGTATGGGTTCTGCCTTGATTTTTTTTTCCATAAAAAAAAATATAAAACTTACATATTTGAATAATTTACCATAAATTGAGCACACTATCAAATAAATTAATATATTTTTTATTTTAAAATTTATTGTTTCATAAAAATACATTTTTGCAAAAAAATTCATTAAATTATTTCAAAATTATATAATTCAT
This sequence comes from Mallotus japonicus, assembly GCA_949634005.1. Taxonomy (NCBI): domain Eukaryota; kingdom Viridiplantae; phylum Streptophyta; class Magnoliopsida; order Malpighiales; family Euphorbiaceae; genus Mallotus; species Mallotus japonicus. The sequence continues at coordinate 678 of CATIWK010085925.1, forward strand.
TAAATTAGTTTCATTCTATTTTTGGCATGTGTCAATGCACTTAATTTTGCGCCTATTTGGCTCAAAAAGTGTAATGTGTTTTTTGACCGAAAAAAAGTTCAGGGACCAATTCGAGCTTTTGTCAGAACGGTAATGATGATAGCCATTGGACTTGGTCGTGACTCTGTGAATGATAATTGTTCATCATCCGTTTGAATAGATTCACCAGTGAAAGACAAGAAAAATTTTCTATCCACTTATTGTATCTAATTTTATAATCATTGGGGAAATTAAATCTTTGCAATGTTTATCATTTGTAGTGCCATTTTTGTCCAATTTAAGTAATGATTTATGCTGCAGATCTAAATGTATGCATATTATCTAAGGGAGAACATACATGCACACATTAATTCGTTTCTTTTGAAAAGAAGGAATCTATTTAAAAACAAACCTGCAAATGTTCTTTCTCAAATATAATTAACCGCTCTTATTACAATACATATATGATGCTTATAAGCATATATATATATATATATATATATATATATAATTTCTTTTAGCTAATTGAAGTGGTTAATTCTCACCACAATGGAGGAGAGTAGAGGGACAGTAATTCAAACCCTATTCTCTACATCTGGACATCCATACTTTTTGCGGGGGGATATCAATAGTTATAATTAAGAATATAAAATGCATATATTCTTTTTTAATCATTTTTGAAATGAAATATACGAGACATTATTTATACTGAAAAAAATACGTCTTAAAAAGTGGAAGGTATGATTCAAGTATAAGAAAGTGGGTTAGAAATACAAATGGCGAATAGATTTGTCAAAAATTTTAATTCACAGTAAAACATATAAAAAATTTCAAATTCTATATAAAAAAAAAAGGTCATATGTCCAATGATGCATGATATCCTACCAAATTCCCTTTGGAAACAGGTCATAATCTTCAAGATTTTAACATATCATGATTATTCTTCTTTTTAACATGAAAGGATCTCTAAATAATTTAACTTTCCGTGACATTCAAAGGATGGCTAAAGAAATGGTGGTCATTTTCAAACCTTCATTTTGGATTTTTTTATATAAGGACAAGTAGAGCTTTAGAATGAATTTGGATTGAAAAGGATCCATACATGTTAAAACGTAAACGATTGTTTCATGCTTCATGTGATTGCTGGGGCTATCTTTCTCGATCAGTTAAACACATGGAGTCAATTCTCTAACTTGACCACGCTACAAACTCTTTGTAGCTACACAAAGTCCATGCAGTTGAAGGACGAATCAGAACCAGTTGATCATGTGTCTATCTCGTAACATGGAAGGTCATGAGTGCAATTCCAAGCAGCTCCGTCATTTTCTGAGCTTTTTTGAGCCATGTGGTATGTTTCCCTGAGTTTAGTGAAGACATATTGAAAGTCTTGAATGGATGCATCCTAAGATTGAAACACCCCCAAAAGTCAGGTATAAGGAGTAAATGATGGGACTCGTTTATCAGATGGGAGCCACATGTTCAGGGGGTAAAATTTCTAATAAATGCCGTAGAGCATGTGCCTCTTGCTCACTATTATTTTAGCGGGTACGAAGACAATGAACTTGTAGCATATGAATCATGTCTAAGAAGTCACTTCAAAAATGCAGAGTTTATACCGACTATATTTATGTAGATGTGCGACCATTTCAGAACTTTCATGTGTAAAAATGCAGCTTTCTCCAACAAGTCAGTCCATTTTCTAGATGCAATACAACATGATGCAATAAACCAAGATAAGGAGATCTGCGTGTTGATACTTTAATGAAGTTCCAAATGGAAGTCTAAAGAATTTTATAATAAAATGCTTAAAAACAAGAACAAAAAAACAAAAAGGACAGTGATTAGCATAATCAAGAACAAGAAAAAATCCGGTTCTATTAACTAATTGAAAACTTAGTTTGGTTACACCTGAGGCAGGCAGCACATGATATGTTTTAATGAGTTGGAACTCAAAAACTAATGTCCAGATTATGATGATATTATGTGGTGCAAACAATAATGCAGACAGACTAAACGGTTAATGAAAGGCAGTCATAGTCATGTCTCTAAAGCATAGATCTCTGCACCTGATCATCCATGTGAGAATTAATGCCACATTATTGTAGGGCCCTGAATACCTAAAGTCAATGATTTATGCTAAACAAAATTCACCAATCAAAAAATTGTGGATGCCCTCCCACTATTTTGGATTTAGCTGTATGCTAGGTTTCCTTAATGATATGATATGATATCCCATTTTCCTCCATTTTTTCTTACGTTTCCCTCCATCCATACATCCAAAAAAAAAAATTACGTCAAAATTTTCTATTGTAGGCTCAGCATTCTAGCATGCCTCAACTTTTCTTTTGCCTAACTCAGCTTATCTCCTATAGTCCATTTGAATCAGAAAAGGACTCCAATTTTCCTGCTGTCAAATCAGCTATCTAATGCGCCTCAACATGCATCTTTTTCTGGTGCTCAACTTGGCTTTCTCCATTTAGATCAGAAAATAACTCCACTAACTTTTTTTTCCCTTTTGATAATTGTTGCACTGAATTACATCACCTCATATAATGGAATGATGTACAAAGATACAACAAATTATTGCTATTCATAAATGTGTATAAAAATCAGAAAAATATTGCAACTATTTAACTAGATCAAAAAGCGGATTCAATTTTACAATAGTCAATCATGAGTATCAGATACAATGGATCCATGCAATATTCAAGGAGTATTATTTAACATCAGACTAAATTTACAGTCTTATTACAAAGTAAACACGTTTGCGTTCCATCTAGTCTCTCAAGTACAGTTGCCTTTTCTAGCATCTTATATTGATGGCAAACTCATGACAGGGGTCTGGATTCATGACCTTCTAAAACTCTTTAGCCAAACAGACAGTTTAAAATAGTCAAAAAAGTTGTAAAGTTGCTTCTTTGGTTATTTTTTTTTTTTTTTTTTTTTTTACTTACCTTGAACAAATAACTTGCATCAAGTGCAGTTGTTCTTACTGATCCAGATCTTCCTGACGAAATCATGGGAAGCATTTCATTCTCTGCATATTGAGACAAAAAAAAAAAAAAAAAAGCCAAGCTGTTCAGAAAAGAATACATCTCCTCCAAATTCACTAAAATTTAGAATTACCTGTCTCTCAATTTCAATAGCAGACAAAGCAAGTCTTCGTCTCAACGTTGATCTTTCCTCTTCACATTTCTCCATCAACGCATCTACAATCACCACCAGAGCAACAATCATAGTATGAAATGTATTTTAAGATGGCAAAAGACATTTTTACTCTTGCTTCTCATATTTGAGCCAAAAATGTCTCAGAGCCTTTTGATAAATAAAGTTAATAGCTAGAAAGTAGCCCATTCAACTGATTATGACAGATAACATTATTAATTAGGGATATTAGGATGGGCACCCCCCTACATTATGTTGCCATCAAATCCTGAGTCACCCCTCATTCTTCAATAACCTGCAGTTCTAGACATTCCATTTATAAGGATCAATAATTAATTTTTGTCTGCTCAAAGTTGTATATAAACTTCAGCACACAAGTGGACACAGATACACCGAGAAGCTTCCTTCCCCTCTCTCTTTCTTTATATTATTTTCTGCCTCAATACGACTACTCAAGCAAGAAGAAATTAGCCTTTTATACTAAAGGAAAAAATCTATTTAAGTGTGCTGTTTTTCAAATGTTATTAAGATTTTAAAGCTTGAGGTTCCATCCACTTCACATTGGATTAAAACTCAGCAATCATTCCCATCATAACATTACTTGATTAATTGACCACTTCTAGCAACGTAAAATAAAAATCTTTTTTTTAAAACATGTTAACTAAGTTTTAGAAGGCAGATGATATATGAGATACCTTGCATGAATCAAGTAGTTTCTTGTTTCAAGACAATGACACCCCCAGACACGGCCGCATCTGTTGCTGCTAGCCTACTAGTACTACATATATGCATGCCATTCATAATTATTGAAGGACTTGCTGTCAGGAACATGCTTCTGATCCTAAGTGGTTATATATGATCATGCCTTGTTCCCTGATAGCAGGGTGACAAGGTGTCAATATTTAGGGGTGAGCAAGCCTTCTGTGGAAACCGAACTGCAAACCGAACCGACCCAGTTCAGTTCGGTTCGGTTGGTTATTTTGGCATTTTCGAAATTTTTGAACCGAACCGAACCGAATTTTGGTTCGGTTCGGTTTTCTGTCCAGAAAATTCGGTTAACAGAATTAACCAATTTAACCAAATTTTATTTATTTTTTAATTTTTAAATATTATAATAATGTAATAAAAAAAATTTTTAAAAATAATATTTTTAAAAATTTCGGTCGGTTCGGTTTGAATTTTGAAAATTTCGGTTGATTCGGTTCGGTTCGGTTCGGTTTTAGGTTTGATTCGGTTCGGTTTTAGGTTTGATTCGGTTCGGTTAATTCGGTTCAGTCAGAAAAAACCCCCAAAACCGACCGAACCGACCGAATGCTCACCCCTATCAATATTTTTGTATGAAAGTAGGAACAACGTTAAAATATAGGAATGTGCTGAACAGAGCAGAAATAAAAATACTGCTGGTATGAGACATAAGTTACCAAGAAACCAATAATTGTGCATCAATTGAAAAGAGTGTCAGATACCTCAGGATCCCATATAATTGATTCTGTTTTGCCTAGTTAACTTGCAATATTTTGCATATTTCCGCTCAGCAACATAGATGTTTAATTATACGAGCATGAAAATACTAGGATCATACGGGCAAATAAATCCCAAGTCCAAGTAGATTTTTCAAGAGTAACAAGGCACTGAAAAGGTGTCAGACCCCGTCTCACGTAACCCTAGGTAGATAGTAAGTATCTTATCTCGTCTCACGTAGCCCGAGATGGATACTAGATCTTACTCTTCTACACTCTTCAAATCATCTTTAATGAAAAATAAACTTGATACTTAGCATTTTGTTTAAATATAAATATTTATATAGACATAAGTCGAGTTCACATTCAAATAGTAGTAAAGATTAAGTTAACAATAGTTTTGTAAATAATTTTCATTAACATGTCTACAAAATCCATCAAACTTAGGCTCTAAAGGAGACATCTAAACTTGACCTTTGCTTAAAACACATAGGTAATTGTTCCGGTAATTACAATAATGGTTATAGCCTCTAACTCTAGCTAAAAATTAGTACTACCACTAGACTCAACCTCATCTCTACCCTGTTGGGTGAAAATTTATCAAACATTTTCAGTATCAAATAATTTATATTCATTATATATTTTGACTATTTCTATTTGATATTCATTTTTCATTGTATATTATGCTATATTTTCCATATTATTCACATCTTCGTCGTACTCTGTCACTCATTGGGTAATGTGAATTGAGTGAAAATTTATCAAATATTTTCAGTATCAAATAATTTATATTCATTATATATTTTGACTGTTTCCGTTTGATATATATATTTTCCTTATTGTTCACATCTTCGTCGTACTCTGTTACTCTCACTCCTTCACTTTATTAATTTTTTTTTTCATTTTAAGCATATAGTATATAAGTAATACTTAAATATAGTAGTATGGCGTATAATTGTTTGATTATGAGCTAGAAGGTTGGGCAGGATGAGACTGAGATTAAGTACACCCTAGGACATGAGGTGACTTTAAACTTGGATTGGCGGGTTCAGGTAGAGCCTGCAGGTACATCGTTTCGTGTGCACTATGTTTGAGAGGACCATGGAAAGCATGTTTGTACAGTTATTTGAGTATTTTACGAGATTGTTTTTGACATCCATGTCACTCTAGTCCTGACAGAGGACTGAGGTGACTTTCTAATGCTACTTTTTGGGCTTTTTGCGTGTTATACCCTCCTGATGTATATATGAAAACTCTCACAGGTTAGGGTTTATAGGACATACAGGGTATTACTCGTCCCCTTTTGATGTATATTTGCATATATAAACGAATTGTATCTTGTATCCCTTCTTTACTCCTTTCTACGTAGGTTATTTGATACAAGTAGGCTACAATTATTTTTGGATGTAAATTTTTGTATACAATTTTGTGTAACCCTGTACTTGTATCTTAAATCTAGCCTACTAGTGTATAGTTATGATATATATATTTTATGCGTGTTAGCACTTCTGTTTTCTTGCCATCTACCGTCATTATTGTTAGAGATGATCTTTGGTGATATCTATCTAAATTGCCACCAAGAGTATGTTACACAACCCAAATAGGGTATGAAGTACTTTAGTTGTGATTAATGATACATACCTCGTGGTAAATTATGAAAATAAAGGAAAAGTTCTCTAAGTTTACTTTAAAAGCAGTGCCTCTCTACATTGATACTCTAGTTAGGTGATTTAGGATCAGCAATCATCTAATTAAGGTACCTATGGAGAGGGGTGTCACAAAAGGATTTCCAAGATTATTATAGCCCTGCTCAAAGTGATCTTTGGAGATCAAAATCCTGGGATCATAATTTCCTAAACTGCTTCCCACTACACAAGGTCACTCAGAGTCACTTAAACAATGAAAATGGTTAACCCCAACTAAGAACCACTAATAAACAGAATCCTTAGTGAGGGTAAAAATGGGTGGTTCACAAATTATTTTATAAATAGTTATGGAAAGTACCAAATGAATTGCTAGGAAAAAAAAAATTATACAACCTGCTTAATACTTACCATAGTAGTATGACGAAAGAATTGTTATACGCTCAGTTGGCTGAAAAAAGAAAAGGAAAAAAAAAGTAAACCAAAAAAGCAACAAAGAAGTTTAGTTCTAGGGAAAGCAGTAACTGCATTACATTGGCAATGTTTTCTTAGTCAATAAAATTACTAAAATGCAAAGAACATGAAAAAAAGCACTCGTAAGTTGTAATTGCAAGCCCAAATGGGTAAAAAAACAGCTCAGATGTAAATGCAAATTACTGATCCATTTGTGCACAAGTACTATTAAATTCTAAAAATTTTCAGAATTTCAGAATTTTCATTAATTTGTAAGTGTAGAAAATTTCATGATAGCATAAATTTCAGTTTTCACAAGTTTCTCATATTCTGCTTTCACTTTTAAGACATCATATTTACGTCCCATTTCTATTTTGTAAACCATCCTATTGAGCATAATTAGACTAGAAGCAAATAAAAAACATACCATCACAAAGATTCCCTCACGACGAGTAGGGAGTTGCTCAAGCTTTGTAAGCGTGTCATCCCCTTTAGTAACTTTACCAAATATTGCATACTGAAGAGATTCATCAGTTTAACACTTTCAAGTCAGATCAACATGGTGGAAGAGTTTTGGGATAACGTTTAGCAAGTGGAGCTACCATACCTGGCCATCAAGATGAGGGGCATCTCCAAGAAGTATTGAGAATGAAGATTGCGCACTGTTTGGATCAGAATATCTACATAAAAGAAAATATAATACTATATCAGAATTCTCAACCATGCCAAGATACCTTTATCCCTAGCAATCTATGATCCAAATCAGGCCCATATCCAAATTCTGAAAACAATATTCCAACATTCAAACAACTACGAGCACAAAATAAATCATCAAAGTTACACAAACTTCACATACTTCCTTTTCACTAATTCTACTAGTTCTGAAGTTTGGTTTTGTTGATATTTGATAATATTAATGTAGTTAACATACACAGAAAATTGAAAATATATTACTATAGATTAGGATAAGAATAATTTCTAGCATTTTTATTTCATGAAAATGAGCTCCTTCTTCCCATACATGCACATCATTGCAATTGCATATGCACATGCTAAGACAACTGAATTCCATGTTATCCAAGACCCATAATACCTTGCAGCCAAACTTGATAGTAGAAGAGAGATTGTATGTGGACCATAGTAAGAAAATAGCAGCAAGCATATTTACGAAATAAATAATCAAATAAAACCTTCAATTATCAAACCCCAGTACTATGAATATTTCAATATTTTTAACTGATGAAAACGGCACATAAGATTCACAATCAATTAGAAACCTAATAGTAGAACATCCATCAGTCATCAGTCTTTGTCTTGTGTACAAAAAATCGTGGCATTCTCCACAACTCACAACTGGATGAAAAACTATAATTCACTCTACTTCATCTCCTCATTTACATACAAAAAATCGCCCTAGCGCAAGAAAAACGGAGAATTTAAAGCTAACTTTGTGTTGAACAAAGTAAACAAAACATGATGGCATTGGCAATCACACAACACAAAGGAAGAACGTCACATGTCACTTCATTATTATTTAAGAGACACATTATAAGCACAGAAATTAATGTACAGCATTAAGTTTTCCTTGCTAAGGTAAACATGAAAAATCAATAATTCACCTGCCCATAGAAAGAATTCCTCTTACATGCTTAACATTACTAAATTCACCAATTACAGTCTTTTCAGCTTCTTTTTTTTGCTCTTCATTCATCGGAGCTGATCTTCCTCCTACTACATCTGCCACTTGTGCTACAAATCCTTTATCCACCTTTTCAAAAAAAAAAAAAAAAACAGTGCATCCATAACCACCACCAAACACAGCATTGTTAAAGTTAATTACTTAATTAATTACCCGAAAGAAATGATTTGTATTGTAGCATCCAAGTCGAACCAGCTTGTATATGTGCTCTACAGTTCGTGGCGCCACATTAGGGTAAAATCCGAACTCTATATCTCCATAATTAGTCTACAATTTAAAAAAAAAAAAAAAAAAAAGAATCGTCAAAATTAGAGATATAAGTATCTGTGTATTAGCGTAAAATTAATCAACGGAACAACACCTGGAAAACGACACGAGCAGAGCCGAGCTCGGGATCCTCCGACGAGGCGGGGGCAATAAAGACGGCGAATGCTAAGCAGAGCCAGCCGGCGATCAACATTTTTTTTCTTTTCCCAATTTTGGCGCGAGATCTGTGGCACTGGTAGAAAGTTTCAGACTTTCAGTGTCAACGATAATTATCAAAAAAATCTGAAAGCGAATTTTGATATTTATGTAGGCCAGGCCTGAAACGTTATGGGCCTAGACCCGAAATGGATGGGATTTACCTGTGTAGAAGAAGGCCCCACTATGGCCCAGTAAAAGTTCTTGGGCCGAACTTTTCAAACCTTCTGTTTATCATTTTTTACAATATAATTTCAATTGTAAGAAAAATAATATTTGGACCGTTAAGTTTGGAAAATTGAAATTAACATTATCATATCTATAATATGATATGATAATGTTAATCATGCTATAATATAATGTTTTAACCATTTTACATGACAACCTAAATAGGTTTTAAGACTGTTTTCTAAGTTTTTAAAAAAAACAATTAGTTAGTTTTGTATTGAATTTTTTATGAGAATAAATAAATACAAAGCCAATTAGGAGTGACCAATGTGGAATTGGGTGAGAGAATTGAGCAATTTTTAAGTTTGATTCTTCTCCTTCACTATTGATAAAATTTTATTTCTTTTATAATAAAAAGTTATTAAAAATGAGTTTTTAGTGTACAAAATTCAAAAATCCATTCAATTTGCAATATATCTAAAAACAATAAATCCAAAATCATTATATTTATTCCTATTATACAAACAATATAACTAATACAATTCATGTGTTATCTAATTTGATAAGATCTGTCATTTTCCTTATAACTTGAAAGATTAATATATCAATACTTAAAAAAAAAAAAAGAGTTCTCAGGTTGAAATTCTTAAGATATAATATTAGTCCAATGGCAATAAATATTTTTTTTGAACAGGCAATAAGTAAATCATTATCTAAGGATTTTTTTTTTTTTGGTTGACATAGAATTTCAGATTTAAAAATACCCTTGCACCCAATATTTTTTTTAAAAAAGGTGTTTTTAGCTTCTTATTCAGTAAATCATAACTTTATAAGGTCAATCTAATGCTAAATTTTAAGCCAACAAAGGCAGCTCAGGGGAAGAAAAAAAAGTGTAAAATACTGTTGGTGAATGAAGCAATTGAAGGAACTGATTGGCAGAAAAGAAAAAGATTGTAATTGTTTTCATAATGAAATGATCATGGAACAAAAGCTGTATGGGGGAGAGGATTTGTTAGTCCCATCCAAGCAAGCACCTGAATCATTAGCATCCCATTCAAGAAAAGACCAGCTGGTACTATCAGCTAGCCATGTATGTAATGTATGTAGCTGACTCCATTCAAATTGCAGTCTTTATTTATTCCATTCCATCCAAGTGGACTCACAAACAGTGATCACCATTATTAGTTTTTTTTTTTTTTAATTATATTCTCTTTTTTTGAGTTTCAAAAGAACCTAACAGTAATAGGTACAGGCATAACATAAAAATGTCCAATTTCATTGAAGTTCTAAAAATTCTTTGTTCAATGTACATTTCAATGGTACCTTTTCTTTTTTTTTTTGGTGGGTTGATGGGTTTTTAGATTCTAATTCTTTTGCATAATTGTTGCCAAAAAGAAAAGGGTACTTTTTTTTTTTTTACTTACCAATTTATGAGTACATATTGCTTCTCAAGCAAGGTAGGGAACCACTGATCAGTGCATAGAAAGCAAGATTTGTGATCAAGCTTTGGCCAGCAATGATGGGTAGTATTTATTCTTTCAATCCATTACAAATTTTGGGTATTAATTGCACTCTTTATTATCATTTTCAAAAAAATATATATATATATTCAATTTTTCTTTTTAATTAATTAATTATTCTACCTTATTACAAGAACCTGATTCTAGGTGCGGTACATATTTTATTTCAAGTCCTATCCAATGTCAAGGGTCTAATCATAGCAGAAATTCTTGAACTAGGTTCTAGCTAAAACATGTTTTAGAACTAATCCAAAAATTGGACTTGAAGATGTGTAACAGTATTAATTCCTCTAATTTGTGGCTTAGGTTGATCTTGCTGCATAATGTATTGTAGTTGTTGGCCAATCAACATCTAAAGTCAATAAATATGATCTTCCATTAAAGAAAAGGCAAATAATAGTAGCCCTATATATATTCATGTGTCACGTTGTAAATGGGTTAAATTAAGCTAGAAGTCGAGTTTATATTTTAGTATATGTAGTTAGATTAAATTAGTTATTAAAATTTTTGTCGCTATTATGATTGCATAAAATTAATAAACTCTGAACATCAGTAATTTAAACAAAAAAAAAAGTTAACGCATGCGTGAATTCAAAATTAAATAATGATACTATTTTACTGTTAGAACCAACAGCAAAGACAACCCTAGTTCCAGCAGCACAGCAACCTAGGTTAGCTATCATGTTCATGGAATAGAGGAAAACATGGAAAAATATGGTCACATGGAGATGGAGAAGAAAAGGGCTTTTTTTTTTTTTTTTTTTTTTTTTTTTGAAAATGAGAAGAAAAGGGTTAAAAGCAAGTTTTTGCAAAAATTTTCAACTATCTACAGGAAGAAGCACACGGATTCAATAAAGTTTAATTTGAACATTTCTTTAGCCCAAAAACAGCCTAACTCTGTCTAATCAACCGACTAAGAAAAGCTTAAACATCCACACTAATTAGCTTTTCTTTGTTCAGGGCCCCCCACCTCACCTCTCCTCCCTTCCCCCTTTTCTCCTCTCTTTTAACAAGTCTTGTCAATTTGTGTTTATATTTGATTGATGCAAATTGAGTGAATTAACCATTTGATTTGATAGGCATTAATAAATTTTACGGCGCAACTATAATTTATAATTATTCGATTATTTGACGCTTGTGCACTTCATATTTTTCTCTATAATTTCTTCATAATAAATGAATTTTTATTTTTATTTTCTGACTTTTTGAGATTTATTTTCATGCATATATTCTTTTTTTTACAATGGCATTGCACAAAAATTACTCTCAATGAACACATAGTATCATCATATGTATCAAAACTACCCATGCACATTTGGTCAAAAAAAAAAAAAAAAAAAAAAACTACCCATGCACATGAATGCAAGAATTATACTCAAACCCTTTTAGGGTTATTAGAATGCAAGAATTACACTTTTTATTTGTTTGTATTGGCAACATATTAATTAGCTAAGTTCTGCTTTTGCTTATCAAACCACTTGATTAGGTTCTCCTTTTACTTAACACATATAACTCTGATGTTTACGTTTTCTAAAAAGTTGTCTTAAGTATATATTTTCAAATCACACCCGAAAAATACCTAAAAAAACTGTATGTATGATGAGGAGAAAATCTTTGCAGGTGAAGGGGTGATGATGCTCTAGTGGCAATATTGCTGCCCATGAAGTTGATGTTTTAGAATTATTGCTATGAGACTTATTATTTGATAAAAGAAACAAACAAATCACTAACAAAAATAGCAATCACTCAATTATTGGTAACATTTTGAATATTTTGCAGGCAACCTTTTATTATTTCTGCACTAAAAAGATTGATTATAGGAAGCAATTACATTGTATCTTTAAAAAAAAATTAATATTCAAAAAAAAATGTTTAGGAATCTAATAGCGTTCAAACGTCAAATTAAGTTCTGCAATTTAGAGCCTACGGTTAATGTAAATTTTTTTTTTTTTTTTGGGAACAATAACAAGATTTCATTCAACATAATGTAGATTTTCTTTTTTATTGTTCATTAATAAAAGGGTCTAAATCATTATGGCCTCTTATCAATATGATTAAGACCAAGCTCACATGGATAACCTCAAATGCCAGGCAGGTGGGTCGTAAATAGATGGAATAATGATTAACTAATTCATGAAAATAATATTAGAAAAAAATCATTTTATTATATTAGAAAAATAATACTTACCAATCCAATTAACTAATTCATGAAAATAATATTAGAAAAATAATACTTACCAATCCACTACATGACCTCTCCACGTGTCTACAAAAACCCTAAATAAAATCATAAGAAGATACTACATACAAAGGGTTTGACAAATTGCAGCGATGAACATGCAAAACATATTATGGATAAAATGGATAATGC
>CATIWK010086042.1:0-10779 GCA_949634005.1 Mallotus japonicus
TATATACACAAACATATATAAAAGAGATAGGGATCTCTCTCACTCTGGTCCTCTTTCCATTAATAGATCTATCTGAATTGGAATCCTCATGAGAGATAAGTGATCCATATATATAGTATGGACTTGGCTTCTTTCTTTCGCCTAGTTATAATATATATATATATATATATATATGGATCTCTCTCTCTGGTCCTCTTTTAATTAATAGATCCGTCTGAATTGGAATCCTCATGAGAGATAAGTGATCCATATATATAGTATGGACTTGGCTTCTTTCTTACGCCTAGTTACAATGGGTTGATGATGCAGAGCAACAAGCTTTGGAATGAGTTTGCAAAACAATGGATAGCAAATATAATTTATTTTATTAGTATTGTTATTATTGTTTGTTATTATTATTATTATTATTATTAAGATTTGATTTTTTATTTCTAATTTAGCATTGATTAGGATTTGACTTTCCAATATTGTTAGGGATTTGATTTCCTACCTTAGCTAGGATTTTCTTTATTTTTATTTCCTAATTAAAATTAGGGTTGGTAGGTTTGTGCCACCCTATATATATCTAGTCGTAAGGTTGTAATGGATACTTAGTTTTCGAATATTCTTAATAGAGATTTCCATTTTTCCCAATTTTCGGGTATTCTTTGAGAATCAACAGTAATTGGTGCCTATTTTTCTGGGAATTCTTTGACTAAACAGATTAATAGAAGATTGTCTTTCGGGGCATTCGTAGACTAAACGGAAATTCAATATTTATCCTTTTAATTTAGGCTTTCGCTACATCAGTTGAAGACTGATTAACAACTACTTTGACACAGAAAGACTAATTTAGGCATAGATAAATGACATAACAACAACATTAAAAAAATAAAAGATATCAAAAGATATCGGTAGTTGTCCGGCTGTACCCAAACAATAATATTTCATAGGGAAATGCACCTAAGATCAAATATTTCGAGCCGGCTTCCGTGGAAAATTTAGACTTTCTTTTTTATACTGCAATCACATAAAAACATAAACTTTGAGGCTCAATAGCTAAATACATGGCACTCCTCCTTCCGGTGCCCTACTCTACCACATGCAAAACAGATTGTAAGGAAATTCTCATACTCGACCAAGAAGACCTTACCTCATTCAATATAGGAGATTTCCTCATCCAAGCACTCATATAGAGTTGGGATCGTCACAATTCATTCTAAGAAGATGCTATTGACTGACCTCTTTCCCTTTAGAGTAGAGAGGGAGGCCCTTATTTAAATTTAAAAATAAAATGTCGATTCTTCGATGGCAGTTAGTCCTATATTGATGGAGCCTTTTTCCCGCTCCCAGTAGTTTGTCTTAAGTTAATGAAGGCTAGAATTGGGATATTGAGAAAGAAAGAGAAATGCAATAGTAAAAACATAAATCTTTTTATCTTATTTTCTTCCTGAAATAAGAAAGAGAGGCATCTTTGGGTAGTTCGAAGGAGGTAGTAATGCGATTAGAAATTGATGGGCTTTCCTTAGCAAAGAAAGATAGTTAGACATATTCATTCAAAAGGGACTCAATCTTGATGGAAGTAACATATTCATTTTAAGCTTTCTCAAATTGGCTTTCAAGTAGAAGGACTTTGGCTAGAAGAGCTATAGACTAACATTGGCAATACACAGTCTTTTTCATATTATAAATGGATTGAACAGGCTTCCTTTCTCATAGGCTTGCAACTAGCCTTGATTGATGTTTTTCAGCGGCTTTTCAATCTGCGGGTTAGTGAGAAAAATCATCCAAAATCGAGACTAGACTTAAGAGGATTCTGTCACAGTAAATAGTTGAATATCTGCCATAACGCGTTCCCCATCTTTCTAATCTTTAAAGCACTTATGCTTTTTGACGGAACTACTCTATGTAGCCAATGCCTTATAAAAAATTAGAGGAAATTGGGGCATCTATGACAATTGATTAAAAAGCCTAGTAAAAAGCCCTTTGAGTTTCACGTTAATATAAAAATACAAAGAGAGCCTTTATTGGGAGGACAACTCTTGTTGTGTAAGCCGCCTTGCTCTAAGAAGAATCTCTTTTCCCTGTGAACGAGTTTGGAATGCTAATTGATTTTAGATCAATGCCCACTCTTTAAGGATATTCCCCTATGAGCGATCCTTTTTAAACCTTTACTTTAAGCAATACCTGCCCCTTAATTTACTCTAGTAGGGGTTCCGCATTTGCAGGCCTCAGCTAGCATTGCTCATCATCTCATTATTAGGTAACGCATTCCCGTTTATCGATTTTAAGGTTAGGGTGACACGTTGTCGCTGTCGCTTTCGCTTTAATAATGAATGATATGGAGTCATGCAAGGAGTGCGCTTTACTAATATAATAGAAAACACCATCAATTTCTGCCTGAACTCTATATATATATATATATATATATATATATATATGCTAATTTTGCCTCATAAAAGGCCAAATCTTTCCTTTTTCGTTCCTTTCTCACTTCATAAATTTTTTTATTGCAATCAGACTCCTTTAAAAGACTTCAGAGTCAATTTATGGCTACTTAAATTCATTGAGTGGAGTATATAGATCTAAGTGTTGTAAATGAAAAGAATGATTCAATTAAAATAATAATTTATTAAAGATCTGTCAAATAAAATATGAAAAGTTCAAGGACTTCAGAATGATTTTATATAATGATATATATATATATATATATAAATGTACAAAAGCGGGATATATAAAATTACAAAAAAGTCTTCGTTCATTATTATATAAAAATTGGATAATTTAGTCATTTACTAAAAAAATTAAATTAAATTAATTAAAATGTAATTCTAATTTAATTAAAAGTATATTTTCTATTTTAATTAGGTTAGTTTCTATTTTATATCTTATAAAAATTAAATTAATTAAAATTTTAATAGTAATTTTGTTAAAATATATATTTTTATATTTTAATTAGGTCTACTTATATTTTATCTAATATAAATTAAATTAAATAACATAATTTTATAAGTATTACTAAATTAAATTTAATTAAATAATTAAAATAAAAATTAATAAATATTATAAAATAATTAATTATGAAAAATATTAACGCCAAAAATGTTTAAAGATCGTGTTTAAATAGAAAATTGGAAAAGATGTAATAAATTACTATATTATAACTCTATCAAGTTTATAAAATTAGATTATTATTTAGATAAAAATATTGAATAGAAAATTTATTAAAATTTTTATAAATCACTATGTTATAATGTAACACTATCAAGATTGAAAAATTAGATTGACATATAAATAAAATAATAATCTTATTATTTTTAAAATTTATTAAATTAAATTTTACTTAAATAAATTAAATTAAATTAAATTAATAAAAAATTTTATTCATCTTGTATCTGTAATCTTATTTTAAAAGATAGAACATATAATTTGTTTAAGAGTAGTATTTTTATGAGAAAAGTAGTATCCTTACCGTTTTTAGATATTTTTATAAAATTTAACAAAAAAGTTAAAAATAAATCAATTAATCTTTATCATTTATTTATTCGTAAAAATTAAAAAATTACATTAAATTACTTTTTGAGTGAATAAAAGTATTAATATTAAAAATATTGAATAAATAAAGTGTCACTATTTAATTAAAAAATTTACTAAAGTTGTGATAAAATTATAAGTTTAATGAGGTTATCATATTTAAATTGTTATATAAAGAAAATATAACTTTTTATTATTATTAAACTTTTTTATTAAAAATAACTACTAATTTTTATTATCTTATGATTAATTATGGTCTTCATATTTTTTATATAAAATTAGTTATAGAGTTGAGAAAAATATTGATTATAAAAAATATTGAATGAGCATCATATAATAATTCAAATAAAAGATTTATCAGAATTGCAATGAATATAATTATATTAAGTTAATATCAATTTTAATATATAAATAAATAATATTTTTAAATAATAATAATAATAATAATATCAAAATACATGTTTAATAGTATTGGATTTTAGCTGCTCCATGAAACATGCTCTGTTTCCACCATTGAGCTGCAATGCAACAGCCATTCATTCAGAGGCTAGAAACAGTAGTCAGTAGAGGCTGTCATCCGTAAGTGATATCAATCTGTTGGGATGTCTCAATAATAGTAGTAAATAGTGAGTGCAGTGCAAAAATTGAAATGAGCTAGTAAATATGACTATGATGCTATATATATGTGCATTAAGGTATGGGATAAATGATATTTCCCCATATGTTTTGACCTATTACACTACTTCATCCCTAACATTTGAAAAAATATTTATTTATCCCTGACATTTGCAACAGTTAACACTCATTAGTCCTTATGTAGGGATGAAATAGTACACGATTTTGTAAATGTCAGGGATAAATAAATAATTTTTCAAATGTTAAGGATGAAGTAGTGTAATAGGCCAAAACACATGGGGTAAATAGCAATTCTCCATGATACATTCATCAGCAAGTGCAGTGTGTTCTTGTCCTACCTTTTTTGTTCTTTCTTGCATTGCTAAAGAATCTTGTTCAGTGCAAATGCTCCATAATAAACTACATAAATCATTATCCTTGTTGGGGTAAATTCTCTAGATGGTACCAAAACTTTGCACTCGATTACAAAATTGTACCATTACTTTAATTTGTATCTTTTTTGTACCAAAACATCGATTTTAGTTGCACCGGGAAGTCCTAAAAACACAATCAGGCCAAATTTGATGACGTGGCAACCAAAAATGCCCCGTCAGCAACCACATCGTATACCACGTCTGCAAACTATTGTAACTTGTTTGATGTTTTGCTTTTCGGACCAGTTGAGGGACTTCTGAAAATAATCCAATTCTGAACAAGCAGCATCATTAACTTAAGTTTTTTTTTTTTTTTCACATTTTATTTTTTTATTGCTGACGTGTCATACGATATGGCTGCTGACGGGGCATCTCCGGTTGCCATGTCATCAAATTTGGCCTGATTATGTTTTTGGGATTTCCTGGTGCAACTAAAATTAATGTTTTGGTACCAAAAAGATACAAATTAAAGTAATGGTACCATTTTGTAATCAAGTGCAAAGTTTTGGTATCGTTCATAGAATTTACCCTCCTTGTTGTTACTTGTTGCATATGTAATGTAATGTTACCATTGTTTGATTAATTAATTCACAGCTAATCTTAATTTGAGGTTATATCAATTTGAATATTATCACCATGGTAAATTTTATTTTATTTTTTTAAACAACTAGCCTAAATGACTAAGTCTCTTGACTTGAAATGGGAGAGTTAGGTGGGGTTGGAGATCGAACACTGCTCTCAACTACATATTTTGGCTCTGTATATGATATTTTACCATCCATACTAGGCGAGTTGGTCAAGTAGTTCGATTGTTAAAAGAATGGTTGAATGCATATGTACATCTTTAGAGCATTTCAAAGCAGTTAACTATATAAAATTTATAATAGTTCCCCAAATGGAGAAGAGCAATTTCTTTTCATTTTGTAACAGTACAACAATACCTGCAATGCATTTCTTTAATTTACTGGATCAATTAGACTTCAGGTAAATGGCATTTTTGAAAGAATTATACAACACTTGAAATCTAGAGTGTAGTATTTTTTTTTATTTCATAATTTACAGTAGCTTTAATTTTTAAAGACATTGAAATTTATTAGAGAAAATTACTATTATCATACTTTTAATTGTTATTCTTCTAATTATACTTACATCAAAATATATTATAATAAATAAATAAATCCAATATATATTTACATTTCATTATATATAGGTTAAAAGTTCGATTATTATCTCCCTTCTCCAATTCAAAAAAATTAGAATTTAAGTCAAAAAAAATTTTAATCAAAATAATATGATGTAAACGTTTCTTTTTTTTTTTTTAGGAAAATATGATGTAAACGTTTCTTATACAATTAATTTTTATACATCATTATGGGATCATCATAAATCTCTATCTTTTCCAAAAAGGAAAATGATAAATCTCTATCTATTTTGTTCATTTGGCTGAGGACTAAACATTAACTTGAGCTCTGTTACTTTTTTTTTTTTTTTTTTTTTTTTTTGAAATATTGAGCTCTGTTACTTAGAACCAAACAAAAACACAAATTTCTGATCACTAATGGTATTCAATTGATTTGACGGTTGATATTATAAATATTTTTTAAGAATTAAATTTTATATAAAAAAATTACTTTTTTTTTTTGTATTTTTCTTAAAAAAAATCTCCCTTCCCAAATGGAGCATTTTAATTTTTTGAAAAATAAAAAAAATGGGATCTCTGCATGAGATTTTTCACGGAAAATGTTGAATTTGTAATGTTACCATTTTCAACATATTAGCTTATAAATGGATCAAATGTGTAACGTTATAATTTTTTTTTTCTTTTTTGACATGAGGAGGAGGAAGGAAAGAATTAAACATTTAATCTATATATAATTTAAAGGGAATTATTTTATTAGACTGGCTATGTAATATTACAATTTGGAGATAATTATTTGTATACATTTTTATTGGTTTATAGAAGAACAAATTAACAAGCTTATTCCGCTTAGGGCGAATGGTAAAACATTCCATCAAGGGCCAAGACATTTGATTAAGAGTATGGTTCGATCCTCCAACTCCCTAATTTTTTCATTTCAAGTTAAGATGCTTAGCCATCTAAACTAGTTAAAAAAAAAAAAAATCAAACAGTGTAATCGTTGTATTTGAACATAATCTATTAGAAAATACTATTCATTTCTTTTTTCGAACAAGAAAACTCACTAGACATGCACCACAATTACTGACTAGAAGAGACTCATACACATGCTTATAACTCATGCACCCGACCACAATCTCTTTTGAACATAAGAGTATATCAATAATTAAATCTTTACTTTTTCATAGTTTAATTGAAAATGGTACGGAATGCTTTAAACCTCTACTTTTTTTTTTTAGTTGAAATTGCAACATCGCTACAAGACAAAAAAAAATTTTGGGGCAATTCCCCAATATTTATTATAATTTTATTTTTTTGAAATTTTAATTTTTTAACAATTAATAGAATCTAAAACTTAAAATTCACGGGATGAACCCGTTGTATTAATTTAAACACATAAATCTTATAAATAACTTTTTTTTTAATAATGTAATTATAAAAAAAATTTGAAATTGTAAATTTTTAACCATTAATTAAATTGATAGAATCTAAAATTTAAAATACATTGGTTGAATCCGTGGTGCAATAATTTAAACATATATAGCTTATAAATAATTTTTTTATATTTTTAATAATGTAATCCATGTAAGCGCCACGTCAAAACGCACCGTTTTGACTATTTGCAAAAAATACACGACCTTTGATATTTTTTACAATTTAAACACGACCTATTGATTTTGACAAATTGATACATGATTTTTATTTTTTATTTAATTTATATTTTTTAATTGATGCATGTAAAGAAAATATTTATGTAATGAAAGTTCAAAATTAATTTTTCTAATTAAATAAAATATACATTTTATTGCTTATTTTTATGTAGTGAACATTTAATTGATACATTCAAATTGATATAAAATTAATTAAATCAAATTGTATTTTATTTTTTAAATTGATTTACACATTAAGTAAATTTTATAATTAAATTATACATAAAATAACTGATGATATATATGTTTTTGTTGAAATCAAATCTTAATTTTTTTTATTGATGAATTTACAGTAATTAATTAATTTTAATTTTTAATTAATATTTTTATCATTTAATTAATTTCATATTTTTTATTAATTTAAAATTAATTTATTAATAAAAAATATTAAATTAAAAATATTAATTAATTACTATAAATTCATCAATAAAAGAAAAATTAAGATTTGATTTCAATGAAAACGTATATATCATTAATTATTTTGAATTTTCATTACTTAAATATTTACTTTACATGCATTAATTGAAAAATATAAATTAAATAAAAAATAAAAAAATATGTATCAATTTGTCAAAATCAATAGGTCGTGTTTAAATTGTAAAAAAATTCAAAGGTCGTGTATTTTTTGCAAATAGTCAAAATGGTGCATTTTGACGTGGCGCTTACGTGGATCGACTCAGATTTTTCTGGTATCCACGTCAGCAAAGTTTCACCAGATTTTTAACCGATGTATTGAATTGCAAAAATTAAAAAGTTGGTGAATGACATTGCCAAAATTAAAAAGATATGTCGAAATTACAAAAAGCGCTAAAGGTCGTAAATTTTTTTGTAATTTGCCCTATTATTTAATACTAAATTTATTTGTTTTATAAAAAATTTTAAGTCATGCAAATTTAATTAATTTTAATTTAAAGTCATAAGATTGTTGCGGTGGTGGTGGAGGTAGCAAAAATTGTGGTGGTGATGGAGGTTATGGTGGTGGTGGTGTTGGTAGTGGAGGTTGTGGTGGTGGTGGTGTTGCAATCATTGTGTCAGGAGGCTGTGGTGGTGGTGGGGGTGGCAAAGATTGTTGTACTAGTAGTGGCAGTGGTGTAGCCATCATGTCAGAAGGATGTAGTGGTGGTGGTGGTGTTGCTGCAGCCACTATATCAGGAGACTGTGGTGGTGGTAGCGGCGAAAGTTATAGTGATGGAGGTAGTAGAGGTGATGGTGGTGGTGATGGTGGAGGTAGTAAAAGTTGTGGTGGTGAAGATAGTGGAGGTTTATTAACACAAATTCCTTGTCCTGAGGTGGAGAAACAAGAAAAATAATAACAAATATAAAAAATTTACTAATCAAAAGAGAGTACAATCTCTAATTTAAATCTCTATAAGTGTAGAAATTAAATCCTTTGATGCTTTCCTTCGTTGATGACGAATCAGGGGCGCGAAAGGCTTGTTCTTGAATCCATTGAAGAAAACTTCTTCAATTTGATGAAGAAGGCATGTTGAATCAATCACGAGCTTTGAAGTAGCCTTGTGAAGATCCTTGAATTGATTTTGAATTGTTAGAGTCTTGTTGCTTGGAGAGAAATCTACAAAGCTTCTTTGGTGCTTTGGAGCAGAGTTCTAACGTCTTGACTTTTTTTTTATCCTCTTTCTAAATGAACCACAAGCACTCCTATTTATAGAGAATTTGAGGAGGTGCTTTTATAGTATATATTTTTGTAGAGAAAGAATATATATTCTCTACTTAATTAGAGAATAATATATTCGCTTTGTATTTTAGGCAATAATATATTTTCTTTAACTCTTGCCTTTTTACAAAAAATATATATGTATTCTCCATATATATATATATATTTTTATATTTTTTCTTATATAGAGAATAATCTTTGTATCTTTTTATTTGGCAATTGAAATATTAAATATTATTGGACTTTATTTGATCAATTAATTAATTTAAAATTAATTATCAAATAATTTTGCTAATCCAATTGAGGTAAGCCCAAAATTTGTTAAGGTTTCAAAAATTTATAAGGATCTTTACTAAAATGCTCCAAAAAGTCATCTCAATAACTAAAACACCCCAATATTTTATTTTTACTAATATACCTCATAAAAGGAAAAATAATTACACGCTTGCTCCTCTGCGAAAAAAAAAAACTCATCCCCATCATTTTCATCTTGCTCATCTCTTTTTTATTTGATCCATCAAGTTCAAATCTTTGTTATATATATATACGCAATAGGTTAGTTGTATCCCTTTGGATTTCTCTGTGGTTGTAGTGATCGGCCGTCCAATTGAATTCTTGCTTCTCATTCTTAAGAATCGGGATCTTCTGAGCATAAGGTTGCTTTTCGCATCACCGTTCCATCTTCATGTATGTATATCTTATCATCATGAATCTCTTAATTCTGTTGTTTTTGCTTTTTTGGGATTTTTAATTTCTTTGTGAGGTTGATTGTTACAGAACAACAATTGGATGGCATGCATTTACCAAATAAAGAAATGTATGATCTTTAATGCAAATTAGTTATTCCTTATTTACTTAATTAGGGTACATTTGCATGGAGAATTTATGCTTAGTTAAAATCCATAGATATTTTTATTTAGAAAAAATTATAGAAATTACATCTGAATGTTTTCTACACTTGTTTAGGAGTATTGATGAGTTTGTCAATTCATTTGTTTTATTTTCACTTTTGTTGACTATGAAATGAAAGATGATTAACTTAATTATTGTTCTGGTTTCTTTTTCAGGCATAGTGATGCTAAAGTCATATCC
This sequence comes from Mallotus japonicus, assembly GCA_949634005.1. Lineage (NCBI taxonomy): Eukaryota > Viridiplantae > Streptophyta > Magnoliopsida > Malpighiales > Euphorbiaceae > Mallotus > Mallotus japonicus. The sequence goes on from CATIWK010086042.1 coordinate 10,177, forward strand.
AAGTATAGCAAAACATTTTCTGCTGCTGAAGATGATATGTTCGATGTCTATCCTCTGCAATTGAGGCTTTTTGTGTTGCAAGAAGTGAATTCATTGTTGGAAGCGGATGGGCACCCACAATATTTACACACTCAAAAGGAAGATGAGAGATGCTAAGATTTATATATATTTTATTCTCTGAAAATTGCTTGAATACAATTTAACGTTCATATGGTATTTATACTATAGTTCTATACTAAAAATATATATCTTAAGATAGTTAAGTAATTTTCCATCGTAAACTTTAAACAACAATTGAGATAAATAATAATAGTTAATTAAACTTAACATATGCTAAATATAGATATATTAGTTTCAAGTTTAATATCTAACACCCCCCTGTAAACTTGAATTCTTCATAACACCGAGCTTTAATCTTAACTGTTGAAAATTATCATACTTGAGTGGCTTTTTGAAAATATCAGCAATTTGATCAGTCGTTCTTACATACTCCAATTCAACTTCCTTTTTAGTGATGCACTCTCGGATGAAATGATACCTAGTATCTATGTGTTTGCTTCGATCATGAAATACCGGATTTTTTGCTAAAGCTTGAGCAGACTT
>CATIWK010086053.1:0-15740 GCA_949634005.1 Mallotus japonicus
TAACCAATTAAACAAAATAGATCACACATCCACATATAATTTCACTATTCCCACTATCGGGGCTATTACAATGAAAACAAAATAATTAATTAAATACAAACCCAAAAAAACATAAAATAAAATGAGCAAGAAAAGAACCAAAAATTAAATAATCCTAAGGAAACTAAAATTAAATACATAATTAGAATCCATGGCATCCCATGGACCTTTATGAGTTCTCCATAGGTTTTTTCCATGTGTTCATGTGACCTCATCCATCATAAAATACACAAAAAAAAAAATAAAAAATTAGTAATTGAACAAAATTAAAAGTTAAAACAAAATCAAATTAAATAAAACAATAAAAATCAAATAAAGAACAGAAGGGAGTAGAAAAAGAAATGTGAATGCAGTATTGATTTGCTCCTCAGAGTGGTGTGAATCACAGTTGCTTTGAATAAATCTTCAATACTTGATTTTTTTCTTCTCAAAAAGGTTTATTGCTCATTAAAACATTATATAAAAGAAGAATTTTTAGACTCTGTGTACGCAGGTGTGTGTGTGATGCATCTCCTAAAGGCTTTTTACCAAAAAACGTTCCCCCTTCACAGGAGAGTTAAGCTGGTTTATATAAAAAAAAACCCTAGCAAAGTGACGTGTTTTCCTTCCTTTACAGGAGATACAATTTTGGCTAAAATAGGACTTTTATTTCTAGAAAAATCCAGATAAATCCTAGGAAAAGGATTTATCACATCATTCAACCAATCAGAAATTAGAAAAATAAAATTTTATTTACTGAAAAATAAAAAAACACAGATGGAACGCAATCGGAAATACATAATTCCGATCGGAATTATGCATTTCCGACCAGAGATGTGTAATTCCGGTCGGGATTATATAATTTCGATCGGTTTTTTTTTAACTTTTAATTACTAAAAGACCCCTGAAGGAAAAGAGACTTTTCAATTTAGTCCATTAAAGAAACTCAATTAAATCCTTGAAAAGGAGCAATTAAGCCTTTGAGATCCAAAAATCAAATTCTGAGGATCTATTTATATTGAATTTTCATCATCGGAGTCCTCTGTTGCATCCATACTTCCTTATCCCGAAATTGGGTGTTTACAGACCAATCATTGGTGGCACTTTAAAGGGGGTAACCATAAGATCTCACTTTAAGTCTTTTATTAACTTATCCTTCCTCTCTCAAGTTGAGACTAAAAACGTTGATGATGCATTGTGTGATGATTTTTGGGTCCTTGCTATGCAGGAATATCTCAATCAATTTGAGAGAAATAAAGTGTGAAATTTAGTTCTTAAGCCCAAGCATCATCCTATTATAGGCACCAAGTGGGTGTTTAGAAATAAGATGAATGAACAAGGCATCATAACCAGGAACAAAGCTAGATTAGTAGCTAAAGGTTATAATTAAGAAAAAGGCATTGATTATGATGAAAATTTTACCCCCGTTGCAAGGTTAGAAGCTATTAGAATGTTACTTACTACATCCATTATGAACTTTAAGCTTTATCAAATGGATGTGAAAAGTGCTTTTCTAAATAGTTTTATACAAAAAGAGGTGTATGTTGAACAACCTTTGGGTTTTGAAAGCTTTGATTATCCAAACCCTGTTTTCAAACTTTCAAAAGTTTTATATGGATTGAAACAAGCTCTTAGAGCTTGGTATGAAAGGTTAAGTAACTTTCTTTTAGAGAAAGATATCTCTAAAGGTAAAGTTGACACAACTCTATTCATAAAAAAAATCTAAAAATGACTTGTTGATTGTTCAAATATATGTTGATGATGTTATTTTTAGTGCTACTAATCACTCCTTCTATGAGGAATTCTCTAAGCTAATGCAAGGTGAATTCGAGGTGAGTTTGATTGGTGAACTCAAGTTCTTTTTTGGTCTCCAAATCAAGCAAAGAGAAGATGCGATCTTTATCAATCAAGAAAAGTACACAAGGGACATCCTCAAGAAGTTTGGGATGAATGGAGCTAAGGCAAGCAAAACTCCAATGAACACCACCATCAATCTTTGTAAGGATGAAAGTGGAAAGCCGGTTGATGAAAAGTGATTTAGAAGTATGATCAGATCCCTTCTTTACCTTACCGTTAGTAGACCTAATATTATGTTTCCTACTTGCGTGTGTGCTAGATTTCGATTATTTCCTAAGGAGTCTCATTTAATTGCAGTTAAGAGAATCTTTGGACACTTTATAGGAACCATACATTTAGGACTTTGGTATCCTAGGGGTAATTCCTCTGACTTTATTAGCTATTCGGATGCGGATTTTCCCAATAGTTTGCTAGATAGAAAAAGCACTTTCAAAACTTATCAATTTTTAGGACAATACTTAGTTTCTTATTTTAGCAAGAAACAAGTTTTGATTGCTTTGTCCATGATCGAAGATGAGTATATGGCAGTTAGTTGTTGTTGCTCACAAGGTTTATGGTAAAAACAACAACTTAAGGACTTTGACATTGAGATTGATCATATTTATATTAAATATGACAACACTAGTGCAATTAACCTTAGAAAGAACCTCATTCAACATTCAAAAACCAATTATATAGACATTAGGCATCACTTTTTATGTGATAATGCACAACTTGGTAATATTACACTTGAATTTTTTGATACCAATCACCAATTAGCTTATATTTTCATAAAACCTCTTAACGAGGATAGGCGCAATTTTATAATTCATGAACTTGATATGCTTGATGGCTCTAGTTTAAAGTGAATGCACCATTTATTTGATCATTTATGTATGTTCTTGCTTTAAAATTTTTGGTGCTCAAACTATAGCAAAAGTATTAATAAATCAATAAAATTAATTTAATTGATTTATTAATGTATTTGCAAAAATAAATATGTCCTAGACTCTTATGTCCATTTGCATGATTCAAAATTGCATTTTTTTTAAGTTAAAATTACTTCTTGCATGAGAAGGGTATAATTGAATAATTTTTTAAAGTTTTTGGACCCAATTATAACTTTTTTGAAAGTTCAGGGATAATTATTGGCAACAGTTCAGATTATGACACTTGTTTTGCCCTATCACAATAGTGCTCATGATCTCGATCCCGGTCATGACATCGATAGTGACTTGGCATATCATGATCATGACTGGTATGTCATGACCGTTAGCACAATCCTGGCAAACTTTGGAAACCGTTTTTCTATCATTAAATGACGTGCTTTTTCAAATCAAGAACATTTTTTCATGATTTTTAAGACTCTAAAACCACTTCTGCACCCCTCTTAACTCCCATTAAGTCTATAACAAACTCTTCACTTTTCATCTCTCTTCTCCTTTAATCTTTACATTTCAAAATTCTTGTTTCCCTTTTCTCTCATGTACACCCTCCAATGGCTCTTAATAAGGCAACCAAATCCTCCTCCTCCTCCTCCTCCTCTTATAGTGACACTCCTAGAAGAGCTACCAAATAAAGGCTAAATAAATCCCATCCACCCTTTTCATATAAGTGAGATAAAGAAATAGATTTTTGGTTTTCAAAAGAGGCATATAATTGTTGATGTCAAATTTGGTATAGCTTTAGGACATTCATTTGCATACATTTGCATGATTTTAATCACATTTAGTATATGTAAGCATATAGATATAGTTACTTTTGGTTTTTCTTTGTTTTGGTAGGGAGAAGCAAGCTTGGAGCTTAATTGAACAAAATGAAGAGAAAAAGAGAGGAGGAGGAACAGAGTTGCAGCAGAGATCTTAATGTACGCGATCACAGCTGAATGTGCGATCACAGGTGTGCCAATTGCCAGAGCCTAGAGATGTCGAGCCTTTTACGAGAGCAGCTTTATCCGCGATCGCGGTTTCCTACCAGCCCAAGCTACTGTCATGAGCGCGGTTTCAAAGTGCGATTACAAGGATCACGCTTTTAATGTGTCTGCTGTTAACGTAGACCTACAAAAAGAGAAAAATGTGGGGTGCTTCAAGGATGAAAAGGCAAGGCTATAAAAGGGTAAAAATACACACCTAAGGGCCATCTATGAAGGAATTACATTGATATTGGGAGGATTCTAGAAGGAAAAAGCTTAACAATCAAGAAAAGGATGGAGGAAGAAAGAAAGCATTTCCTTGAGATTTGAAAGCTTCTGATAACAATTCGTCTTTCCCTTTTCTCTTGTATCTTGATTGTTAAATGTTGAACTCAGTTGTTAGTACTTGGAAGACGTTGAATAATATAGCCATGTGTGGCTAAATTTAGTTATGTTGTTGGGATGAAGAGACCCATTTGATTTAATGTTAAGTTGATGTTTGATATTGTTTCTTAGATGCATATTATATTTGTTGTTTTGATTAAATGCTATGTTTTGGCCAGATATAGCTTTAGTTTTTATCTATGCAATGAGAATTGGTAGATCTATTTAACCCACAAATACTAGTTAGATTTGTTAAATGACTTGAGAAAGCTTAACATAATTTGATTCTCTTATGGGTTTTGCTTAATGCCATGTATGATTGATCTTAGCTACTGTCATAGTGATGATGAGAGTTAAGCTATGGCTTTGAGTTCATTTGATTCATATGCATGTTGGAGTTGAGAGTGTCACTCAAGAGAGGGCTCTTGGTGGTCATTTGATAAACTTGAGATATGTATCAAGTAGCTAATAAAAACATCAAGTTAACTCAATGAAAAATGTGGTTCTTAATATCCCAACAACATGCTTCTCCCATTACTTGTTCTTTGATTATTTTGATTAATATTTTAGCAATCCTTAAATTCTTTAAATTAATTGTTAGTTCAGGTTATAGTTTATCTCAATTAAATCAATTTTATTAGCTTTAAACATAAACAATTGAGCTTAATAGGTGCCTTAGTACCAATCCTCGTGGGACACGACACTCTACTCACTACTTTATTACTTGTTCAACCCGTGCACTTGCTATCATCAATAAGTTTTTGGCGCCGTTGCCGAGGATTGGGCAACTAACATCATATTTAATCAAGATTGTTATGGATTAGAGCAGTTCACATTCTATTTTTGATTTCTGCATTCTATGTCAGGTACTGTTGTGATTGTGCATGCGCAACACTAGACGTGTAAGAGTAGAACCATTGATATTTGTCTCAGATTTATCCAAGATCGAGAGAGAGAATCGTAGAAGATCTAAAAGTGTGTCTAGAACTATGGCTGAACAGCAAGGAGGTCAACAAGTTAATGTACAGCATACTCTCCTTGAGTTTGATATGCCCGGTTTTGATGGAGCTCGACAGAGCATTACAAAACCAAATGTATAGGCTAACAACTTTGAAATTAAGCATGCTCTCTTGTAAATGATTCAATCCACTGTCCAATTCCATGGTCTGACTTCAGAGGATCCAAATATGCACATTGTAAATTTCTTAGAAATCTATGACACATTCAAGTATAATAGAGTTTCCGACGATGCCATTCGATTGAGACTTTTTCCATTTACACTCAAAGATAGAGCCAAGGCGTGGCTAAATTCTCAGCCATCAGCCTCTATTACCACTTAGGACCATCTAGCCCGAGCATTTTTTGGCAAAATACTTTCCTCCTATGAAAACAACGAAGATTGTGAAAGACATAACCACTTTTCAACAATTTGAAAATGAATCTTTGTGTGAAGCATGCGAGAGATTCAAGGAGTTGCAGTGAAGTTATCCACATCATGGCCTTCCTAAAGATGTTCTCATTCGAACCTTTTACAATGGGGTGATGAGATCCACGAGGGACACTATTGATACAGCTGCAGGTGGATCTTTGATGCGTAAAACCATTGATGGAGCTTTCGAACTCTTAGAAGAAATGGCAAACAACAACTGTCTATGGCCTTCGGAGACGCATTTGGCTCCTAAACAAGGAGCAAAGCTTGGAATTGATGATGTTACCTTTATTCAAGCTCAACTTGCTGCCTTAAACAAGAAAATTGGAGACTTATCTATGAGAAGTAATGCTATGCCCTCATCTTCTTCAGTAATGTTTTGTGAACATTTCCATATGCTTGATCATTCAACACTTGAATGTGGAATTAGGAATGGAAATATATATGGAGAAGGAGTTCTAGAAAATTGCAACTATGTTGGAAATCAATTCTAACCAAGGTAGCAAAACAACAACCCTTACTTAAGTACATATAACCAAGGATGGAGGAACCACCCAAATTTCTCTTGGAGTAATAACCAGCATTCACAAGGATTTTAGAATCAATTCTCTAAACCAGCACCACTACCTGGATTTCAATTCAAGTCTATTGATGAGAGGTTTTCAGCCATTGAGTCAAAATTTGACAAGTTTTTAGAGGCCATCAGTTCGAAGATTAACAATCAGAATGAGAAGTATGATCAAATTCTCAAGAATTACTATTCATCGATTCATAACATTGAAGTTCAACTTGGTCAGCTTGCAAATATAGTTGCAACTCGAGCTCAAGGCCATCTTCCGAGCAATACAGAAGTCAACTCGAAAGAGCAAGTCAAGGCCATTTCCTTGAGAAGTGGTAAAGAACTTCAAGGACCTCCACAACCACTTCCAAGAATTAATGTAGATGAACAACAACAAGAGCATACAATTGAAGTTACACCAGCTGTAAATCAAGAGAAAGAACTTGGAGAATCAAGCAAAGCTCAAGAGAAGCAACCTGCTCCTAACTTAGATACATCAAAATATGCACCAAAGTTACCTTTTCCCTTGAGATAAAGGAAGATGAATAATGACGAGAAGAGATTCACTAAGTTCATTGAAACCTTCAAGAAATTGGAATTGAAATTACCCCTCTCAGAAACTCCGAATGAGATGCCAAAGTATGCTAAATTCCTTAAGGACGTAATCACCAACAAGCGGAAATGGAGTGACAATGAGATGGTGCCCTTGACAGAGACTTGTAGCTCAATTATTTCCAGAAAAATTCCTCTCAAACTCAAGGATCCATGGATTACAATTCTTTGCACCCTTAACTCTAAAGATTTTCCTAAATGTTTGTATGACTTAGGAGCTAGCATTAATCTTATGCCTCTTTCTCTTTTTAGAAAGCTGAACCTAGGAGAGGTGATTAACACGAACATGACACTTCAACTTGCTGTTCACTCAATCAAGAAGCCTTATGGAGTAGTTAAAGATGTACTGGTGAAACTTGATAAGTTCGTATTTCCAGTGGACTTTGTCATTTTGGATTTTGAGCAAGATAAAAACTGTCCCCTGATTCTAGGGAGACCATTTCTCAATACCGGGAAAGCTTTAATTGATGTCCATAAAGGCAAGATCACGTTGCGAGTTGGAGACGAAAAGGTTGAATTCACGATGTCAAAACTGATGAGGCAGCCTTTAGAAATTGAGGAATCATGCATGAGAGTAGGAGAAGTTGATGAATGTATAAGGGAAATACAAGTAGGGATAGAATTGGAAAAGCAAGCTGAGGATGAGCATATTGAAGAGGAGGCAGCGGATTCTGTTTCTACACCTGAACTCTTGATTCGAAGTGGTTCACTAACACCGCCATCTATAGAGAAACCTCCTCAAATTGAGTTAAAAATTTTGCCAAATCACCTAAGGTATACTTTCTTAGGAGAAGGAAATACACTTCCCATTATTATCTCCAACAAACTCACTAAGGAGCAAGAAGATCAAGTTTGTGAAGTGGTGAAAGGAAGGTGGAAAGCAATGGGATGGCAAATATCTGATATAAAAGGCATCAGCCCTTCCTTTGTCATGCATCGAATAGGTATGGAGGAGGATTCTAAGGTCACCATAGAAAGGCAGAGAAGGCTCAACCCAAATATGCAAGAAGTTGTAAAAAAAGAGATTGTTAAGCTATTAGATGCTGGCATAATATACCCTATTTTAGACAGCGAATGGGTGAGCCCAATTCAATGTGTTCCCAAGAAAGGAGGGATGACAGTTGTTGAGAATGAAGAGGGTGAAATGATTTCTAAGAGGGTAGTGAATGGTTAGAGGGTATGCATTGATTATCGGAAACTTAACAATACCACTCGAAAGGATCATTTTCCTCTTCCCTTTATAGATCAAATGCTCGAACGAATTACTGGCCATGCATTCTATTGCTTCTTAGATGGCTATTCTGGTTACAATCAGATCTGCATTGCACCTGAAGATCAGGAGAAAACTACTTTTACTTGTCCATATGGCACCTTTGCTTATAGAAGGATGCCTTTTGGCTTATGCAATGCTCCCACCACGTTCCAAAGGTGTATGACCACTATTTTCTCTGATCTGATAGACAGCATTATGGAAGTCTTTATGGATGATTTCTCTATTTTTGGAGATTCATTTCAGCAATGCCTTTCTAATCTTGACAAGGTGTTGAAAAGATGTGAGAACACTAACTTAGTGTTGAATTGGGAGAAATGCCATTTCATGGTAGAAGAGGGTATTGTGTTAGGACATAAAATCTCTCACACAAGCATTAAAGTGGACAGAGCCAAGATTGAAGTCATAGAAAAGCTGCCTCCACCAACTTCAGTTAAGGGAGTCAGAGGATTCTTGGGACATGCTGGTTTTTACCGTCGAATTATCAAGGATTTTTCCCAAATTGCTAAACCTTTAACTCATTTATTAGTTAAGGATGTACCATTTCATTTTGATGAATCTTGTCTAATTGCTTTTGACAGGCTGAAGAAGGCTTTGATATCAGCACCAATCATTTCCCCACCTGATTGGTCACTCCCTTTTGAGCTAATGTGTGATGCCAGTGATGTGGTAATGGGAGCTGTCCTGGGACAGAGGAAAGATAACAAGCATCACATTATCTACTATGCTAGTCGAACTCTTTCAGACGCGTAATTAAATTATACAACTACTGAGAAAGAGTTATTGGCTGTGGTGTTTGCAATGGAAAAATTTTGATCTTATATTTTAGGATCCAAAATTAATGTTTACACTGACCACGCAGCCTTAAGATACTTATTTGCAAAAAAATGTTAAGCCAAGGCTAATTCGTTGGGTTTTATTACTGCAGGAATTTGATCTCCAAATAAAGGACAAGAAAAGGAGTGAAAATGTAGTAGCTGATCACTTATCAAGGCTGGAACAACATGACAAGTCACCACCTAATATGCAAGAAGTTAATGACCAATTTCTAGATGAATTTCTCTTTGTTGTACAATATTTGGAACCTCCATGGTACGCTGACATTGCAAACTACTTGGCTAGTGGTGTATTACCTCAAGAGTTGACATTCCCACAGAGAAAGAAATTCCTCTCTGAAGTTAAGCACTATAGGTGGGATGACCAATTCTGTACAAAGTGTGCATCGATGGTCTGATAAGGAGGTGCGTGCCTAGCACAGAAATCATTTCTATACTTACATATTGTCATAGCTCACAGTATGGTGGTCACTTCGGACCTAATAGAATAGCCTCAAGAATACTTGAAAGTGGATTTTACTGGCCTACATTATTCCAAGATGCAAGGGAATTTGTTTAAAGATATGATAATTGTGAAAGAATAGGGAACATCACAAGACGAGATGAAATGCCATTATCTAATATTCAGGAAGTAGAGCTTTTTGATGTTTGGGGAGTGGATTTCATAGGACCTTTCCCATCTTCCTATGGCAATCAGTATATCCTTGTAGGAGTAGATTATATTTCAAAATGGGTAGAGGCCATGGCATCACCCACCAATGACACAAGAGTGGTCATGAAGTTTTTGAAAAAAATCTTTGCCAGGTTTTGAGTTCCAAGAGCATTGATCAGTGATGGAGGATCACATTTCTGCAACAAACAACTGGAGATGCTTTTGAGCAGATATGGAGTTCGTCATAAGATTGCCACACCCTATCATCCGTAGACCAATGGTCAAGCTGAAGTAAGTAATCAAGTCTTGAAGAAAATCTTAGAGAAAATAGTAGGTAAATCAAGAAAGGACTGGTCAATTAAGTTAGATGATGCTCATGGGCTTACAGGACCACCTTCAAGACACCAATATGAATGTATCCATATTGGTTGGTATATGGAAAAGCTTGCCATTTGCCAGTTGAGCTTGAACACAAAGCATATTGAGCAACCAAGGCCTTAAACTTTGACATGAATGTAGCTGGAAAGAAGTGACTATTGCAACTTCATGAACTTGATGAATTCCGGCACTTGGCCTATGAAAATGCCAAAATATATAAGGAAAGGACCAAACGTTGGCATAATAAGAAGATCATTCCCAAGACTTTTAAAGAAGGAGATTTAGTTCTCTTATTCAACTCAAGGTTATGTTTGTTTCCAGGGAAACTCATATCTAAATGGAGTGCACCTTTCAAAATAGTTTAGGTTTTTGAGTATGGTGCTCTTATATTGGAAAATGCAAGAGGAGAGAAATTCAAGGTTAATGGTCAAAGGTACAAGCCATATTAAGAGGATATGGTCATCAAGGCAAGGGAGGAGGCAATCCCTCTTCACCTTGCTGATTAGAAGATGTCCTTGAAAAGTCAAGCTATAGACTATAAATTTAGCATAACCATAGTTTAGTCTTTTCATTTCTTGCTTTTTGGCCTCCAACGAATTAAAAGTGTTTGAATTAGCTTTTGGAGTACAAGGCATAATATACGATCGTGGGAATATCCGTGATCGCGAAATCAACTGTCAAGAAGAATTCCATGATCGCTCTCTGAACCGCGATCGTGTCTTGCCCGCATCATCAAATTCAAATATTCTATCACGATCATGTTTAGAGCTGCGATCGTAAATTTACAGCCTCTCTCACTCAGACGAGATCGCTTTACAATACGCGATCGCTATTTTACACCAGACGAAGAGGCGACATTAACTCCACTAATTTCCAATTCAAAAACAAACCTTCTCTATTTTATTCCCACTATTCATTTTCTTATCATCAATTTCTCTTGTCCCTCTAAAAACCCTAGCTGCCCAACTCCATAAATTTTTGAACACCATCACCTCTTCATTGCGCTACCATGCCTCTACGAACCAGAGCATCTGCCAGCTGTAAAGGAAAAGCACCAATGAAAGATAATGACCAACCACAATCAAAACGGAGGCCACCATCATCTCCAATCCGTCAACCTCTGCTTGCTGTCGATTACGCCGGTAAGTATAATGCCCTATTTCCTATCTTTTCTTATGTTGAAGGGCAAAGGTATGTTTCCCTTTCTCACCGAAAAATAGTGACATGAAAATACCTTGATGTGCCGTTATTGCAACAATTAGGTCTTTGGGGTACTTTAGAATCTTTGTGCATTCGACTAGGTTGGGGGAAATTCATCACTTTGTATCATAACACTTATAAAGAATTAACACTTGAAATTTTCACCACTTTGAATCAAGTAGACTCCCACAACTTTCCTCTCACATTCCGTCTCTTTGGACACCCGTACGAGATAAACTTTACCACAATGAGTGAAGTATTTGGGTTTCCAGAAAGGGGGTTGACAATGGGAAATTTTAACCCCGCTGAGTTCTGGAAGATTCTTTCTGGATCAATGCATTATCCGGGAAGCCATGCTCTTCCCAATGGTATGATCAAAGATCATTCTTATCTCATTCTACACCGATCCATGAGCTCTGCTATCATTGGCAATAATGAGACTAGCAGAGTTTCAAAGCAAGAGTTGTTTCTTTTATGGAGTTTACACCACAAACACCTTGTTTGCACTACATATTTTATATTTCAGTAGTTATTGAATGTCAGTACTAATTCCAAAGTTCGAATTTCCATGGGTCACATAGTCATAGCACTTGCCATCCATTTTCGCACTTTTGACCCTACATGCAATGCATTAACTGTGATTCCATCTGGTTTGCTTAATCTAGACTTTCTTTTTTGTGCTGAGGTAATAACCAAGGATATGGGACTTCGCTATCAACAAACAAGGACCTGTTTTAAAACCAGATGTCCTATCAGCCCAGCTGAAGAGTTTACCCCTGTTGCAGAGGAACTCTACGAAGATGTCTCAAAAGACAACATGGAGCAGGATGTCCCATAGCACCCCACCGAAAATGGTTGGCAAAAAGTGATGGAAAAGTTAGAGCAAATGGAACGTGACAATAATGCCAAGCATGAAGAACTTAAATAAGATATCAGAAATGTACGAAATATGCTTAATAACTACATAATGGCAACATAATACGACTTCCCTTCACCATCTCCATCGCCTCCACCCTCTCCTCCATAAGGGGAGTAGCTCTTTCTCCCTATCTTTCTATCTTTTTATTTTTACTTTTAATTTTTGTTTAGTCTTTATTCTATTCTGCGTATTTCATTTTTATACTTTTGTTTACGAATTTTATTATGATTTTCAGTTATGTTTATGCATTGTAAATACTTTTTTTTAACATTTAAATCCCCACTCACATTGAGGACAATGTGCAATTCAAGTATGGGGGGGAATCATTTTTGCATTCCAGTATACTATGAGTATATTTTAGGTATAGTATACTTTGCATTTTGTCTGCATTCATGAAATTTGACACCAAATTTCTGAAAATTAATACCTAACTCTTGTATTTTTGCACGACTATCTTCGAAATTAATTTGATGTATGTTAGTAGTTTAGTTTAACCTATGAGTCTTAATCTTCTTTTAATGGTTAGTTGATTTCTCTTAAGCTTTGTTAACAGTTTAAGTTGAGATTTTTGAACTTTTAATCAACTTAATGCATGTTGATGCTCACTTTTGCATAAGCTTGAATAATTGGTTTGGGAATGAATGCTGTGAATGAATCAAACTCCTCCTTAGGGTCGATCAAAGTTGTGTCCAAAAGGAACTGTAAAAACACTTTTCACCAAGTAAAAAAAAAGGTGCTTGGAACTTGAATTCCCCTCTACTCCAATGCTCTTGTACAAAAGTATAAGTATTCAAAGAACCTTCTTAAGGTATTGACGCTGAGTAGTTCGGGGAAGGCGGGGAATTACCGAGAGAAGGAAGAAAAGCACAAAAAGAAAAAGAAAATAAAAATACTAAGAGTTAGTTTCCGTATACCAAAGTCGAACCACCTTAACTTGGAGTCTTTTTCATTCATGTGTGTTCTTCCAAGATTTTATTTCATTATTGTGTAATTGTGAGTAGCTAACATGCTCTTCACTTGGTAATTTGCTATTTCAATTTGAATTGTTAACTTTGTTTCTGAGATGTGCAAATTAGCTATTAGGAGAAGATTAATTTGTATGCTGGATTAGACTCCTTATATACACCTTTTTCATTGCCTCGATAGTTTGTGTTCTTGAGTTTGTTTGAGGAAAAACAAAGATTCAAGTGTGGGGGTATTTGTTGGTGTCAAATTATGCATAGTTTTAGGACATTCATTTGCATACATTTGCATTATTTTAATTACATTTAGTATAGGTAAGCATATAGATATAGTTACTTTTGGTTTTTCTTTATTTTGATAGGGAGAAGCAAGCTTGGAAGCTTAATTAAGCAAGATGAAGAGAAAAAGATAGGAGGAGGAACAGAGTTACAGCAAAGTCCTTCACTGACGCGATCGCAGCTGAATACGCGATCGCGGGTGTGCCAATTGCAAGAGCCTAGAGGATGTCGACCTTTTGCGAGCATGGCTTTATCTGCGATCATAGTTTCCTGCCAGCCCAAGCTACTATCACGAGCGCGGTTTCAAAGCGCGATCACGGGGATCACGCTTCCAATATGTCTACTGCTGACGTAGACCTCCAAAAAGGGAGAAACGTGGGGTGCTTAAAGGATGAAAAGGCAAGGCTATAAAAGGGCGAGAATACACACCTTAGGGCTATCTATCAAGCAGCTACATTGATATTAGGAGGATTCTAGAGGGAAAAGCTTAACAACTAAGAAGAGGAAGGAGGAAGAAAGAAAGCATTTCCTGGAGATTAAAAGCTTTTGATAACAACTATTCTTTCCTTTTTCTTTTGTATCTTGATTATTAAATGTTGAACTCAGTTGTTAGTACTTGGAAGATGTTGAACAATATAGCCGTGTGTGGCTAGTTTACTTATGTTGTTGGGATAAAGAGACCCATTTGATTTAATATTAAGTTGATGTTTGATATTGCTTCTTATATGCATATTGTATTTGTTTTTTTGATTGAATACTATGTTTTGGCCAGATATAGCTTTAGTTTAGATCTATGCAATGAGAATTGGTAGATCTAATAGACCCACAAATACTTGTTAGATTTGTTAAATGACTTGAGAAAACTTAACATAATCTGATTCTCTTATGGGTTTTGCTTAATGCCATGTATGATTGAACTTAGCTACTGTCATAGTGATGATGAGAGTTAAGCTATGGCTTTGAGTTCATTTGATTCATATGCATGTTGGAGTTGAGAGTGTCACTCGAGAGAGGGCTTTTGGTGGTCATTTGATAAACCTGAGATATGTATCAAGTAGCTAATAAAAACATCAAGTTAACTTAATGAAAAATATGGTTCTTAATATCCCAACAACATGCTTCTCCCATTACTTGTTCTTTGATTATTTTGATTAATATTTTAGCAATCCTTAAATTCTTTAAATTAATTGTTAGTTCAGGTTATAGTTTATCTCAATTAAATCAATTTTATTTTCTTTAAACATAAAAAATTGAGATTAATAGGTGCCTTAGTACCAATCCTCATGGGACACGACACTCTACTCACTACTTTATTACTTGTTCGACCCGTGCACTTGCGGTCATAAATAATAGGCTCTTCAGGTTGATGAATGTTCATTTGATCAATTTATTGGGCTTCTTTAGATGACTCCTCATCTAACATTATCTTCCTTCTTTTACCACCTTCCTTTAGAAACTCTTTCTCAAGGAAAAAAGCATCTCTGCTTACAACAATAACTTGTTCAGCAGGAAGATAAAAACAATACCCTAAACTGTCTTTAGGATATCCAACAAACCTTCCTTTAATCGATTTTACATCCAACTTGTCCGATTTTAGCCTTTTGATAAAAGTTGGACAACCCCAAATTTTAACATGTTTAAGACTTAGTGTTCTACCATGCCATATATCATATGGTGTAGTAGAAACTGATTTGGATGGAACACGATTAAGGATGTAGTAGGCAGTTTAGAGCGCATAACCCCAAAGTGAAATAGGAAGATCGGTATAGCTCATCATAGAATGTACCATGTCCAACAAAGTACGATTCTGCCTCTCAGGCACACCATTCAATTGAGGTGTTCCAGGCGGCGTGAGTTGAGATACAATGCCATATTCCTTAAGGAACTCAATGAACTCGGTACTTAAGTATTCACCTCCTCGATATGATCTTAGTGTTTTAATACTTTTCCCAGTTTGGTTTTCTACTTAAGCTTTGAATTCCTTGAACTTTTTAAAGGATTCACTTTTGTTCTTCATAAGAAACAAATGTTCAAACCTTGATAGATCATCTATAAAGGTTATGAAGTAGTAGAAACCACCTCTAGCCATTTCACTAAATGGTCCACATACATCACTATATATGATTTCCAACACATCTTTGGCTCTTGCCATTTGTCCAATAAATGGTGATCTAGTCATCTTGCCTTGAAGACAAGCCTCACAAGATGAATTGGATGCGGATTCAAGATTGCTCAAGATTCCCATCCTTTCCAACTTTGTGATCCTATCTTTCGTAATGTGACACAATCTCAAGTGCCATAGATGTTTGGAGTTAGAGGCATTTTCAATTAGCATTGCATTTTCATTACTCATATTAACTTGAGGCTTATTGTTATTAGAATTATTATCAACATAATATAAACCATGTATTAAATAACCTATGCCTATTATTTCACTTCCAAAGTAAATATTACAAACATCTTTTTGAATAGAAATTCATAACCTTTTCTAGTC
>CATIWK010086070.1:0-17160 GCA_949634005.1 Mallotus japonicus
AAAAAAAAACTTAACACCAATAACAGTCCAAACCAATACTAGGTTTATTGGTGTCATTGGATGCAGAAATGTTCATGTTTGGACTATTAGGTTTCAAGAACCTGCTGATTGGTGTTAAGTTATTTTTTAATTAATTAATTAATTAATTATCCTTCTTTATGCTTTTGAATTAGCATTACGACAGTTTATATGAAACGGTGAGTTTTACGTGTAAAAAATTTTGATGACCTCGAGATTTCGTCTAAATGTAGTCTGACATGTAAGCATCCGTTCACCGGAATATCGATTGGTGTTTCGAGTTGCAAAAAAATTAAAGGTCATATTTTATTTTGCCAAGTTTCAAAAGTTGTGTTAAAATTGCCAAAACCGCTATAAGTCATGATTTTTTTTTTTGCAAATAACCCTTTCATAGGTGGAAAAAATTTTTGCTGACGTGGAGACTTCACCTAACTCAGGCCTGACACACAAAGCATCCATTCACCGGAATATCGATCGATGTTTCAAGTTGCAAAAAAATTAAAGGTCATATTTTATTTTGCCAAGTTTCAAATATTTGGTTAAAATTGCCAAAATCGCTATAAGTCATGATTTGTTTTGCAAATAACCCTTATTAATTTTATGAAAATTAAATTTATGAAAAATTAATGGCTATAATATAACAAATCGAACGTAATGCTAATTCAAAAGCACAAAGAAAGATAATTAATTAATTAAAAAATAACTTAACACCAATCAGCAGGTTCTTGAAACCTAATAGTCCAAACCTGAACATTTTTGCATCTAATGACACCAATAAGCCTAGTATTGGTTTGGACTGTTATTGGTGTTAAGTTATTTTTTTAATTAATTAATTCTTTCTTTGTGCTTTTGAATTAGTATTATGACAGTTTATATGAAACGGTGAGTTTCATATTTGTAAAAATTTTTTATGAACTTGAGATTTCGCCCAAATGTAACCTGACATGCAAGTATCCGTTCACCGAAATATCAATCGGTGTTTCGAGTTGCACAAAAATTAAAGGTCATGTTTTATTTTGCCAAGTTCAAATATTGTGTTAAAATTGCCAAAACTGCTACAAGTTATGATTTTTTTTGCAAATAACCTTTCATAGGTGGAAAATTTTTTTGCTGATGTGGAGACTTCACTTAACTCAAGCCTGACACGCAAGCATCCGTTCATCGGAATATCGATCTGTGTTTCGAGTTGCAAAAAAATTAAAGGTCATGTTTTATTTTGCCAAGGTTTAAATGTTTGGTTAAAATTGTCAATATCGCTATAAGTCATGATTTTTTTTGTAAATAACCCTTTTATATATTAATGACTTTGTTCCATTACTCTATTTTTATGATTTCATTCATGCAATTGAGTATATATCACTTATTCATTGGTAAAATTTTTATGGTTATTATTTATACAATTAATAAAATTATCAATAATTTTTCATCGGCTATATCAAATTGATGTCATTCAAAAAAATTATATCAAATGACCCCATGAGGAGTTTAAGTCCTAAAAAAATACAAATATCGTGTTGAAAAGGGTAGGATTCGAACCTCTACACTCTCTCCCCTAATTGTTAAAAAAATGAGATTCTTATCTACACTGGGTGTATTACACCTAAGGTTAGGATTTGTGATACATCAACAAAGTGATTTACACTTGGTCATTGAAAATGAGACACATGTCTCTTTATTATAAATCTCACCATTGGATATAATACAACTAGTGTAAGCAAGAATTTACCGTTAAGAAAATATATCAGATTAATGTAGATTGATAAAAAAAATTAGATGGATATTTTATGCTTACTCTATTTTTAAAATAAATAATAGAATCATTAACTGTTTGGACCGATTGGTAGAACACTATTTTCATTCAATCAATTTTTTTGAGTTGGAGTGGAGAGGAGTAGTTCTCATTTAAGTAACATTTCGAGTTCAAGTTGTGGTGTAATCATAGATAATCACATTACATTAGCTGTTAAAAGAATTTTACTGCCTTATAATTTTATTCGGATCGAATTTGATTAATCAAATTATAATAGGTCTAGATAGAAATATCCAAACAAAAAAATAAATGATAACAAATTTTTGAATTTGGGAAAGATTTTAATTTTACCATACGTAATTCAATTTTTACGAAATATTTGTTTACGAGAGAATATGTTAGATTGATGAAAAATTGTGAAGTACCTTTTATTGGGTGCTTGGAAGGTAGTACTCATGCGACGTCGTTTCTAAAGGATAATAATAGAACACTCGGTCAAATGCAATTGTAAACCCTAAACCCTTTTTGTTCTGCATATACCTTGCTCAATAGAACTGCAACCGTAGAAATGGTAGAAGACGCTACTGAGATTGACCAGAACACCGTCGAAGACCACCACTCAAGTCCTCCGCCGAAAGATCAGCAACCACCGCCGTCAGCTCCTGCTCCGCTGTCTAAAAATGCACAAAAGAAGCTATTAAAGCAGCAAAGATTCGAAGCAAAGAAGGCAGAGAAGAAAGCATTAGAAAAAGAGCACAAGAAGAAAGAAGCCGAAAGAAAGCGAAAAGAATGGGAGCAAACCCTAGCCAGCGTCTCCGAATCGGAGAGAGCGAAACTAATCGAGTCAAGAAGAGAACTCAGGAAAGAGAGAATGGAGAAACGATCAGAGGAAAGAGAGAACAAAATCCAAAGACTCACAGAAGCTAAATCCAACGGCCAAAAGATCGTCATCGACCTCGAATTCTCCCATCTCATGACCTCCTCTGAAATTAACAGCCTGGTTCAACAGGTCAGGATTTTTCATAATTCTACATTAGTCAATCAAATCAATATGTGGATTTTAGTGTTGTGATGAACAATTGAATGTGCAGATTATGTATTGCTATGCGGTGAATGGAAGGTGCGCATCTCCTTGTCATATTTGGTTGACAGGATGCAATGGCGAGATGGAGAAGCAACTCGGAAGGCTTCCCGGGTTTGATAAATGGATAATTGAGAAAGAGGGTCGATCGTATATTGAAGCGTTGCAAGATCACAAGGACAGTTTGGTTTATCTTACTGCCGACGCTGAGACGGTGCTCGACGAGCTTGATTTGAGAAAGGTGTATATTGTTGGTGGGTTAGTGGATAGGAATCGGTGGAAAGGGTTAACTATGAAGAAAGCACTAGAGCAAGGAATTCAAACTGCGAAATTACCGATTGGCAATTACCTGAAGATGTCGAGTTCACAGGTGCTTTTTTTAGTATTACTTATTGGATTCATTCGTTTTTATTTTTTTGTGTCACTATGTGCGTGCTGCTTGTGTTGGCCGATTGATTGGATAGATAGAGCCACTACAGAATCTATTATTCTGAGGGAAAATTTGCAAACTACGAATGTGAACAGCACTGGCATTACATGCAGATACGATATGGGATAGCTTGAGTCATTACATGTTGGATTTTTTCTTTCTTGTCCTATGTGTGGCAAATGTATGTTCTGTTGTTCTCAATCCTCAAAGTGGTGCTATACAAATGAGGATAATCAATCAATAAATAAATCATTGATGGACATGAGCATGCATTAAGGGCTGCTATTGATTTTATTAATTGAATTTAGCTACTTTTTTTTGGTAGTAAACTTCCTCTCTGTTCTCTGTGTTTCTCACAAGTGATAGTCTATTAGCATAATGTTTTGCTAGCAGTATTGCTTTGTCATTGTCCGTATCCTTAGAAATAGAACTGAAAGGGCCATATTAGGAACTTTGTTTATACTCTTGTGATTTCATGATATTAATATCGATCCTCTTGTAAAAAAAACCAGCCCAAGCTTATCTTACACAAAAAATTAGATTCTGTTAATGTTTTCCTTTTTCTTTTTCCTTTTCTTTTTTCATTTCAAAGTTCGATTGCTAATATTACTGGATGAAATCATCCGATACATATCCACCATTTGGATAGAATCGATAGAGAATGCTTCTTTCCTTATACCATGGCATGTTGATTTCCTTTGAAACTTGCCAAACTCCTCAAATCTCTTATCAGGATAAAGAAAAAAGAAAAGAAAAGAATAAAAATCTGCAAGTCTCAATGTTTCATGGTCTTTCTTCCCTAACTCTGCATACTGTTTTTTTGGTAGTGCAGGTCCTTACAGTAAATCAAGTGATAGAGATACTCCTCAAGTTTTTGGAAACAAGAGATTGGAAGGCTTCATTCTTTCAGGTAATTCCACAAAGGAAAAGAGACACTGGTTCAGTAGAACATCAAGAAGTAGATGGTGAAGAGTGTGAGGATAAAGATGAACCTTCAGACAAGAAAAAGAAGTGCCTTCAGGATAAAGATAAAGAAGTTCCATGCAGCTAGTAAAACTAGCAACCTTGAATTGTTGTGATCTTTTAAAGTCCGTACTCCGTAGGCTTGACATTGTAAATGGAGTATTTCTTGATTCTATATATCCAACATTGATTTTCAGTGAAAGCTCTCTGTTCCTGCAGATAGCGCAGTCCGTACAATTTTCTTCTAAATGGCTTGACGGCAAAAGTGACTTTTTTCTTTCTTTCTTAAGAAGCCATGTCATATGTCAATCTTATCTCTTCATATATTCATGTCCGTGAGATGAGGTGAGATAAGATGAGACTACAGGGGTTACGCAGGTATGAATCATATAATGCGCAATTGGACATGGAATTGTAGCTTCAGGAATTCCAGAACCTGTATATGTACGCACATTACCAGTTGGGGTAAGAGATGTTTCATTTTGGCCACTAATCGTGGGTACTATTTTCAATTTTATTGTTTTCGGGTGCTCGCATTGGAACTTGCACATTCTCTGTGAGCATGGTGATTATGAATGAATCGATGTCACCAAATAATACAAAATTTTAGTTAATTTTAGTTAATTTTAAACTACAATCATGCTGATTATGAGATCAGCGTAATCAATTAATTTTTTTTTTTTTTTGGGAACCGTAATCAATTAATTATGTCTTCTTTACACACCAAGCTGATCCCACAAAAATAAAGCTACTCAAACAACTCAACACGTGGACAAAAGGTCGTTATTATTGGCGCGCAGAGACTTGCCTGTCCTCAACTAACGACAAGCTATTTTCACTGATCTTGAATTTTAATGGAAAAATCAGAGAACCTGCAAACGAATTTGCAGATAGTAAATGGAGAGTCTAAATCTTGTTCACTCAAAATTATTCTCTACAGTTGCCAGCATATGGATCCAGTGCACCAGCGGTTCGCTCTACACTTTCTCAATCTATTCTCCTGCTCTGAAATCCACCCAAAACTACAATCAATCAACTCTCGACACTGTCTCTGTTTTCAAAGACATCGGTGCCAACTGCGGTGTTCTCTCCGGCGTCCTTTACACTAAAGTCACCACCCATCACCACCACCTCCGCCACGAACCCAGTTTCACTAGTGGGCCATGGCTGGTTCTCTTGGTGGGTGCGATTCAGTGCTTTATTGGGTATTTTTTAATGTGGGCTGCTGTTACTGGGTTGATTCCCCGGCCGCCGGTTGCGGTTATGTGTTTGTTTATGTTTGTGGCGGCGCATGGTCAGAGCTTCTTCAATACTGCAGATGTTGTTACTTCTGTTAAGAATTACCCTAGCTACAGTGGCACTGCTGTTGGCATCATGAAGGTACCTCCTATCATTAGCATGATCTAAATCAAATTGAACAGAATCTTTTTGAAAATTTCTCCTTCTTTTTACTCTTGATTGCTAGGGATTTCTTGGTCTGAGCGGAGCAATATTAATACAGGTATATCAAACTGTATTTAACAATAAGCCCACCTCTTATCTCCTGATGTTGGCACTTCTGTGCAGCATTAATCCAATGATACTAATGTGGTTTGTGAGAATTTATGCTGTGAGCGAAGGAGATGAGAAGAAGTATCTTGATAATTTCTCAGTGATTGCATTGATGCTGGCTGCTTATCTTATGATCATTATAATACTGGAACATGCATTTAGCTTCCAATTCACAGTCCGTGTCATTGCACTTGTCCTGCTCACGGTGTTGCTTATGTTGCCCTTTTTGGTTGGAATTAAAGAGCGGGTCAGGAATTATGATGTTTTTTCTGTGAGGAGTCCGTTAGTTGATGAGTCTAAGATTCTTGATCCTAGTGGGCATGGAAGCTTGCCTAGTGAGACTGAACATGACGATGTTATGTATGAGAAGAATCTGTTGCAAGCTGCTCTGACAGTGGAATTCTGGATTTTGTTTCTTGCCATGGCTTGTGGTATGGGATCAGGTCTAGCCACGGTGAATAATATGAGCCAAGTAGGAGCATCTGTTGGTTATAAAAGTATTGAGACTAATACCTTGATTTCTTTGTGGAGCATTTGGAATTTTCTTGGCAGATTTGGTGGTGGCTATATATCAGATTATTTCTTACACAGCAGAGGATGGGCAAGGCCACTTTTTATGGCTGTTACTCTTGCAGGCATGACCATTGGTCATGTGGTGATTGCTTCCGGTTTGCCTGGTACTCTCTATGCTGGTTCAGTTTTGGTGGGTGTTTGTTATGGTTCGCAATGGTCATTGATGCCAACAATTTCTTCAGAGATATTTGGTGTTGGTCATATGGGAACCATTTTCAATGCTATCACGATTGCTAGTCCTGTTGGTTCATATATATTCTCTGTGAGAGTAGTTGGGTATATATATGACAAGGAAGCATCAGGAGAAGGGGTCACATGTCTCGGAACCCATTGTTTCACGTCATCTTTTCTGATCATGGCATCTGCCACATTGTTGGGGTCTCTTGCTGCTTTAGTCTTGTTCTTCCGGACAAAAAGCTTTTATAATCGGGTGATTGTCCAAAGATTACTACATTCTGTGGGGTAAAATGTAAAGACTGTAAGATACAATTAGCCTTGAGTTTTCTATCTTTAAACTTTCAAGATTGTGCAGTCAACCGTTTACTTTTAGCATGGACCATGGTCATGCCCTGTTTAGTATTATTGCGGGGTATTCAATTTTTGAAAATAAAATTTAATTTTTCTGTGTAATTTCAGTTAAAAACTTAAAATATGCTTGTTTATCTTTAAATTTGGAATTTAAAAAGTGCCTATTTAAAAATTGAAAAAAAAAAAAAAACTCAACTGTGTTAAAAAAAACTGGTGTTGACTCCGGTCATTAATGCTATTTTGGATATATATTTGGAATGAAGTTCAATTTAGCACTTAAACTTTTAGAGAAAGTTCAAATTGCCCTTTTTTGACTTTTATTATCAATTTACCCCTTAAACTATGCAATAAAAGTCAAATTGATAAAAAAATTTCATTTAAACCCCTATTCTCTAACAAATAAATAAATATCATAATAAAAATTATAACAAAACCCTCTAATAGTTTAATTAGTTAACAAATTAGTTCATAGTTTCATAAAACCATTTGGTAAAAAATTAAAATTTTAATTTAGGTCCAAATTTATTTATAATATATTATATTGCTAGATAAATTTATTTATTTATGTACCAATAATGTTTTAATAAATTTGAAATGTTAAAATTTTAATTTTAAAATTATATTTAAGCCCTTTGTTTATTTATGGTATATTATATTATTAGACATATTTATTTAGCCGCCAATAATTTTTAATAATTTTTGAAATATTAAAATTTATTTCATTTATTATATTAATACATATAATTTTAAAATATTTTAACATTATGTGTCAAAATTTTTGAAATATTTTAATATTTGCATGACATTTTAATATACGTATAAATAATACTATTTTAAATCTTTAAAATTATTTATGTGTTAATAATTATTATCTTTTAAAATTATGTATTACAAGTTAATTATTTTAAAATGATAATTTTTTGGTATATTAATACACAAATGTGTGTATATACAACTGAAATTATAAATGTCAGATTAATACTTATTTGATTATAGTTATTGAAGCATATTATGGAAATTGATATACAAAAATAATTAATAGTTGTAATTAAATAAAAATTAATCTAACGATTCTAATTTCATTTATATAAATACAAACATTTGTACCGTAATAAGAGTTTAAAAAATAAATCTACCTTCAAATTATCTACATAAAAGATGATAAGAGCAGTTTCTTTAGTAAACAATGACACCTCCTCTAGAGATTGAATTTCATTGAAAACCTTTTAAATTAGTTTTTTTTTTTTTTTTTGTTAATGAACTCCACTCCCCCTCTCTATTAGTGTATTTTCTTTTGTTTTTAAAGTTCTCTTTCCCCCTTTCCCACCATTTTCTAACTGCCCTAACATCTTCCCCAACTTACTAACATTTTTATTTTATTTTATTTTATAAGGGTCCATTGAAAGAATTTGTATTGGACCATCACTGACTTTAGTAGGCTCATCCCTCTTCATCATCAAATTTTTTTGGATTTTGAATTGAGCCAAAATTGAGTGTGAACAGCTGCCCCTTATATACAACCGATAGATAGAAGTTTAGGTCATATAATATTTATATTAAGAAAAAGCCTAAGTTACTAACATTTTTTTTATTGGAAGATTTTTGCCTACTCTCAGTTTATTGCATCCAATGATTGGAGGTGTAATATAATAATATATGTTTTATTTTCATTGGACAAATATAAAATATTTATTATATGTGTCAAATATCGAACGGTTTGATGTAATAGGTGAGCGTAGGTAAGAATTTATCTTTTTTATTATTATTATTATTATTATTATTATTATTATTATTTAAAATTTTTTAAGAGATGAAGGACATTATTTTTTAATGGGCCTCAACAAATCCAGTTTACAACCCAAGAGTAACGACCCGGCCCAATTCAAAAGCAGTTAAAAAAGAAAATTTTAGGTGATATGAAAATTGCTCAACCAATTAAAACCCGAAACAATCAAATTAAAGGAAAGGGTTCAAACCAAAATCAATCTGCATTCAGTAACCAGAATTGGAAGATATTAATTTTGTGGAGACACAGTTGCAGAGATGAAGACGACTAAAGGAGGCAAAGTTATGAACCCTACCGATGCCTATCGTAAGGAGCTCCGCAAGAAGGAATTGAAACGGGTAATTTTTTTTTTTTAATGTTCAATTTAATCAAATTCTGATAAACAACTGCAAAATTTCATTTTTTTTTGTGGGTTTTGGATTTGCAAGTGGTTGTAAAATCTTGATTTCAATGAACAATTAGGGTTTTATTGTGAAGGATAGAAGCAGGGAAAGGTTAACTTTATTAGTATCAGCAAAAGGTTCAGTATTTTTTTAGCTTTTATGATCTCATTTTGTGAATTTTGCTTTTTTTTTTTTATTGAACAGAATAAAAAAGAAAGAAAGAAGGTGAGGGAGGTGGGAATTTTGAAGAAGGATCCTGAGGTGTTAAAGGATCAAATTGATAAATTGGAAATGATGAGTGAGTACATACACTCTCTCTGTCTTTTTTTTTTTTTTTTTTGCAAAAATGTTTTTCCCAATGTTTTGATTGAATTAAATAAAGTACCTTTTTTTTCTTTATTTGATATCGTTATAGTAGAATGAGCAGAGGTTATTTGTAGCTGATATGATATGGGTTCCTAACTATAAGTTCATTGCTTATGGAAGTAGAGAGCTAAGCATAAAGAGGAGACTTATTCTCTGTTAGTGGATGTTCAACTACCTCAAAAAGCATGAAAGTATGACTCTCTTAACTAATTTGTATATTCCGCATAACATGTTCCGCTGCTGCTTCAATGCCGAGCAACTCTTTCTTTCTTTTTCTTTTTTCTTTTCCCTTCTGGTCTTGGGTGTGTTTCGATGTGTGTGTGTGTATGTGTTTACCATTGGGTATCTGATTGTTAGGAGCTTCCTTGTTTGTAAAGAATTTTTTGGGCTATTTTGTAACCTCCTCTGAATCATATCAACTGTAGTAAATATCCTTTGCTAAAAGTGGATTAAAAGAAAACCTTATCACAGTATCTCTTCCTTAGGTACTTTTGTGATGCCACATCAATTTCTTTTTTTTTTACATTTATCTGCGGTTTATGATGATGACTGTACTTCTATTGCTCTGTGGTTGTCCTGTACACTAAAAACTTGCTTCTTTGATTGGTATGCTAGCTTTCTATAGTCAAGCTTACATTTATGTCTTGATTGTTTTAGAGGCTGATGGTGCTTTGGACAAAGCAAGAAAGCACAAGAAGAGACAGCTTGAAGATACGCTTAACCTTGTATTGAAAAAGAGAAGGGTAAGGGTTATTATCTTTTCTGTTCCTTCTGTCCTTTTCAGGTCCTTACATATCAAAATAATAATAGAAAAAGACATGGTTGATCAGATAATTAGATTAAGTTTGAAATCTTTGCTAATTGCAGAATTAGCATGCATTCCATGAATACTACATGATTTTTAACGGTTTATTACCATTCTTCAATAGTGTAGGCACTGATAGGACAGTGAGTAACTTAATCAGGACACTTTATTGTTGAAAATTTTGAGGAGAAATAACATACAGATCAAATTTTCTTTGAAAAAGATTTCATAGTTTTATCATTTATGAATTACTTTGATATATATTAATTTTATCGGGAATTACATGATACAAATTAAATTAGATAATGAAGGAGGAGAAGAAATTTTGGCTGTACAAATATAGTAACTTGTTTTCATTGATTTCTTGGACAGGAGTATGAAGATAAAATGAAGGAGAAGGGTGAGACCCCAGTTATGTTCAGGTGGTTTATCCTCTAGTTCATCCCTTTCTATTGGTGCTGGCAAACTATTTATCTTAACATTGCATTATATTGACAAACTATATATCTTCTATTGCAGTCATCTGGGGCCACCTCGGAGAAGAACATCTGCAGAAGAAGAAGAGAGAGCAAAACACCCTAAACCTGAAGTATGTCTGACCAAATTTAACCATACTTTGGTCTTATATTTCTTATGGTCTTACATATACTGAATTTGTGCTTTCAGGACTCTGTTTACTATCACCCTACACTGAATCCCACCGGGGCCCCACCACCAGGAAAGCCTCCGATGTACAAATCATCCATAGGTCTTTTTCTTCCTTCTTCTTTTTTTCCTTAGCCTTGGATATGCTGCTGACTTGTGTGCTCTATGTTCTGACGTTGGCTTTGACTTTGACATGCAGGACCTAGGATTCCCCTGTCTGCTGCTGCTTCTTCATCAAGTGCTGCTGCATCATCTTCAACGATGGAGTCAGAGGATGCTGCTTTAGCAGTGCCTCCTCCACCTCCTCCACCACCACCTCCTTTGCCAGAGAGCAGCCAATTGGGCTCTGGAGATAACTCTGTTATACCTGCTTCTTTGCCTCTACCTCCTCCTCCTCCAATGCCACCAAAGCCTCCAGCACCAGGCTTGGGTGTGTCGCTTCCCCCTCCACCTCTACCACCACCTCCTCCAGGTCCCCCACCAAAAGATCAAGTTTCAAATCACACCTTACTTCCACCACCTCCACCCCTCAAACAGTCTGCTCAGCCACCACCGCCTGGAACTAATGAAAGTGAAAGGGACAGAAATTCATCTTCATTACCAGATGCGCCATCTGCTAAAGATGCAATTCAGGTGAGTTTATCTTTCACCTTTTTGCACATGCTTTGACTTAAGGCGACATAATGTGGTAAATGCCTTACATTATATGAATGTTTGACCCAAACATAGAACCATTGTGGGTTTTAAAGCTTGTGGACAACTCTCTATTCGGTTGGCCACTGTTAAAAGCTTTAAGAAATGGTCAAAATTTCAAAACCCAAAGGCACCTTGCAGGAGTTTTCCAGCTCAAGAATTAGTTCATTTGTATCTGAACTAGCCTTGAAATGTGAAATAGAGCCTTCAACTGATTGTTGGTACAATAAGTAAGATGTTTATGTGTAGAAGTTGCCAGTCTAAAACTTAAAGTGGGGTCTTAGTGTTGTTGTTTGTTTGAATCTACCATGTGGTTTTTTGTTTAATCTTAAATTTTCTGTTACTTTTTATTGACTAGTGTGTATAAAGAAATCATTGCTGTTAAAAAGAGAAAAAGATAAAATTGTCATTTTGCTAATTCAGGTGCTTCCTGTTCTGCCACCACCTCCTCCACTCCCTGGAATGCTGCCAAAATCAGTCAGCAATCAGTCTGAAGGTGAGTCATCTGAAGCTGATGGCAGTAATGCAACAGCTACTAATGATAACCCCAGATTGGTTCCCCCACCGCCTCCTCCACGGCAACAGCCTACAGTTCCTGGGCCAACCTTAATTCCTACTGTACAGACTGATGTACTACCCCCTGGAATATCACATTTGCCCCCACCCCCACCTCCACCAAATATGCGGGCACAAGTGGCTCCCCCTGGATTTCCTGGCCAAGTTGCTCCTCCAGGAGTGATGGTTCCACTACCATATGGTCCCCCCTCGGGACCTCCCCCAATGATGAGACCACCACTTCCACCTGGTCCCCCTCCTACCTTACAAGACGATGCTGCAATGAGGCCACCTGTTCCTCAGAAGCCATCTTATGTCAAATCTGCTGCATCTACTGTTGTTAAAAGGCCATTAGCACAACACAATAAAGAACTTACGTCCATGGTGAGTTTATTTTTTATTAGTTATATGCTTGTGCATGCTTCTTCTTTTCTTCTTGTTCTTCTCTTCTCTTGATTAAAAACAAGACGAAGAAAAACCGAGTAAACTGCGTAAAGAAAAAGGAAGGCTGGTTCTGTAATTCTTTTACCATACTAGTTTGACACTTATTTGGGAGATATGTTGAAATGTGTTGCTGACA
Organism: Mallotus japonicus; assembly: GCA_949634005.1. Classification (NCBI taxonomy): domain Eukaryota; kingdom Viridiplantae; phylum Streptophyta; class Magnoliopsida; order Malpighiales; family Euphorbiaceae; genus Mallotus; species Mallotus japonicus. Next base: position 12,708 of record CATIWK010086070.1, read on the forward strand.
AAATTTGTTGGTAGGGTGCGTTTTGCTTGGGAGCATCACTCCTTTTGTCCTGCATCCTTCTATAATTTTGCATTTAATGTAATATGCCTGAAAGTTTTTGAGCAGAGAGTTTAGTGAAGGCATTTGGAAACACTGAGGATTTGCAGATTTTGGGCTTAAAATAGTAGAAAAATATGACTAGATATAAGCTTATTTTAAGGAGCTGTAGTGTAGAAGAGAGCAAGGAAAATAGATAAGCATACAGTGCATAGGATGCTTAAATTCTTGCTGTTGTTATCTAATTGTGCACACGATTGATAACTCTGTGCGATTAGGATTATCTTCATTATGAACTGTGCATTGAAATGACCCTCTATATTTCACTTAGAGGAAAAAGTTGCATTTAGCTTTGAACATGAGTCATTGCATAGTTGTCTCAAACTTGGAACTTAATTTTTTGCCTTTGTTCAGATTCCCGCCTCAGTTCTTGTAAGGAGAGAGACTGCTGTCTCAAAACCGAAGCCGAAGGCAACAATGTCAACTGCAGCAGCATCTACCAGGCCAGTAGCTCCTACTGTCGTGAAGCAAGAGTCTGCTAATCTGTCATCAGCACCAAAGACTCAGAGCATTGATGACTCGTATACGGCGTTTTTGGAGGACATGAAAGCTCTAGGCGCACTCGACAGTTGATATCAGATTTAGAGTCTAGAAGGACAAGGGAAATGGAATGAAGTGTACAGGCTAATATGCTGGATCGGGGTTTTGAGCAGTAATAGTGTTGTCGCTGATGACTTTGGCTCAATCTTCATCATTTTTCTCTTGACAAAACATCTCAATACCTAGAGGATTTAATGAGAGCAATTTTATGAGATATGTTAAACTGGAGTAAGGTGGAAGTTGTACTACATGAAAATTCAGTATGTGCTCTCTCTTTTCATTTTTTCCAATTGACAAAACCTAACTTAATTTTGTGTATTTCTTCTGATGATGCACTTCCATTAAATGTTTACCCATTTAGCAATGTAATTGTAACTTTCCATTGTAACCGTGTTAGAATTCTCCTTTTCATTATCTGCTTTCCATTTTATTAGATTGCATCCAACAAATTGCCATTAATTAAAATCCCTCAACTCATCTTTGACTGGGTGTTATGCGTGGGAATACAATTTCAGTAAGCATAAGATGCAAGTGGGAAAATGAGAAACAAGCAGATGTTTAGAAATGGCATTTTAACTGTAAAAATGCAATCGCCATTTCTTTCTCTCATTTGATTGTGACAAGACACAACAGCTTGAATGTTCAGGGAGATGTTAATGTAACACAAATGTAAACTGTGATCCCACAAAGCTTAGCTCAGATTATGGAGTTAGGCCCCGCCAGTATCATAGTGTTATTGCAGAGTTCACTGCCAAAACTACTGCATCAAAATCTTATTTGTAGATACCTTGTACCCATACACTTTTCCGCTATGTTTAAGACAATTCAATGTCCTTTAAAATTTGTTGTCTTGTAATGACAACAATTGCAACTTTTTTCCCAGGAAAGAAGTGCAAATTCTCCATCTAAAGTAGTAGAATATTTACAGAAGGCCTTTCATCTGAAGGTAATCACTGGACAGATTCTTTTTGGACTTACAGAGGGGCATATGTACGTTATAATGGGAGATGGCTCACATCAAGAAGATCCTTACAATGTTGCTTACTGCTTAGAGTAAGAAATCCTTGCTAGAAAATATCGTGAGGCTTGACATAGATAACATACCAAGTGTGTTCTACTACCTGATGTCTATGAAACAGTTCAATCTGGGAAGAGCTATTAAATGTTTGCAAGTGATGAATCTAAAAGAGATATAATTTTTGTTTCTGGAACATTATCCTTTATAGAAGTTAAATCTTACTCTTTATAACTCCTGGTGAGACTGATTGGAATTGACATGTGGATATATAAGAGCTAGCTTTTACAATTCTAGGCGGGTAGATGCATGAATGATTTGGTTCCCTGTTAATTTCTGCATTGAATTTGTTTGAGCATGCCATGGTCAACAGGTGCAACAGAAATACATGGCTGAGGTGTCTGGGGAAATTATTCTATTCCAAAGAGATAATCCATACACTGATGACGGGGAATTAGCTCCTGAAATCAGGCACTGGGTTGTAGAAGTCCATAGCGCTGTAAGCTTTGATTCAGAAAGGCCATCATGCTTTTTGTGTGGAGATTGTGAGCAGGTTTAGAGTCTATTTTGGGGCTCCTGCCATTACAACATATATTTTCCTTCCTGGTTTCATCTTTCAGGATCATTATGAAGAGGTTGATAAGTCACAAAAGGTGGTAACTATGGTTGGATGCATGTGTATGAAGCCTATTTCTTTTACATCCAGCTACTTCCCTATATGTATGTATTAGTCCACAACTGATCCATGCCTGTATGGAAGGTTAGCATCCATCTGCCCAAGATGATTAACAATGCAGCCTTATACCCAAGTTTCTTGCACAAAATTTCAACATGAATTGATCATCATCCTATGCTTATACAACTGAGGTACTAAAATTGCAGGTACCTTTACATGGACCTATATGCAGGAGCTGTATGGGCAAGCTGGCACAGAGAGCCATGAAAGGATGAGTTGCTTAACAAGAAGCAACACATTGCTTCCATTGAAATTAAATATATCTGTAATTTTGTTTAAAACATATGGGTCTACAACTAAAAACATATGGTATGAAATCTTGCTAGATGATATGGAGAACAATTAAGAAGGTGTAGTCAAACTTGGGAAGAGACCCTTGTCCAGCTGTGCCTGTTTGTTGCACTCATGATGGAAGATTTCATAATAAATTATTGCTTTTCACCAAAGAACAAATCTGGTTGTTACAATTGTATAGATTAATGCTTGTGTTTGTTGACAAGTATGATTCACCATTTCATGCACCATTTTATTTTGCTAATGTGGGCTGGCTATTGCCATGTACATGTGATGCAAGCATATTATTGGGAACAAAAATTTCCTGCTATAATTGAAAATTTTTTTCTGCCCTGAAAAAAAAAATCTATTTCATTAGTGCGTATGAAATATATATATATATTTTAAAAAATCCCTATATGGTAATCTCAGCTGAGGATTTGAATTGTGGAGTTCCAATCGCACCTTTCAAATTTTAAAAAGTACTAATAAAAATAAATAAATGATATGAACTTTTGTTTGAGGAAAAAATATTAACTTTTGTTGGTTTAAATGTTGAATAATTAGGTGGTAAAAATTTTCATTTATGATACTAAAAAGTTAAGAGTTTAATTTTTTACTATTGACTATCGAGAGATTAAAACTTTCTATATAATATATATTTAGTTTAAGGGAAATTGATCTGATCTATCCTCAACTTTGAACCAATTTTCAATTTAATCCTATTTTCAAAGTTGCTTCAATTTGGCCCTCCAACTTTTTGATTTGTGCCAATTCTATCTAAATGGCAATGGGCATGAGGCAGAGCTGAGGTGGCATTCCTACGTGGCTTCAGAGCGTCTGACATGGCAAAAAGCGTCTTACGTGGCCATCTCACATGATCAATTCTATCCTCAATTTTTCGAGTTGTGTCAAATCTATTCAGACAACAAATAAATTTTGAGATTTTTTTAAATTATGTTCATAATTATTTAATTATGCATATAAAGACTATTTAGTTATAATTGAAAAATTAAAATTAATTGACTCAATTTAGTTTTTAGTGTTGAATTGTGATAATAAATTATTTTCTTTTAAAAATAAAATAAAATTAAAAAGTAATTTGAATTTTAATATTGTAAATATTTTTTAAGGATTAAATATAAAACTAAATAAAAAAATAAAGGGCATTTTGAGGTGTAAAGTTCGAATTTTATCGTCATCAATTTAAAGGGAAATGACTGCCCCCATTGTACAGTCCATCAATATTTAGGTCATATAACTTCTCTATTAAAAACAATTAAAGTTCGCTTTAAACATCAAAAATTATATTAAGAAACACATGTTATGCCTAGATAATTTAAGAGTTATTGGTAGATTTATTTCATTTTAAGGTAAAAAATAAATTACTTTTCAACTTGTGGTTATTTTAACACAAATATTCAATTTGTGGTGATTTAGTAAAAAAAAAAATCAACTTTCAAATGGTGAAATAAAAAATGACAAACTTTTTTTGTCATTTCTCCCAAAAAAAAAAAGAAAAAAGAAAAAACCAAAAAGTAGCTGTCACATAGGCATTTTGTCATTTTCAATGGCTAGAAAAGTCATTTTACCATTGTAAATGGCGGGAGGCCTCTGTCTTTTTTTTTTTAATTACTAAAGATTCCTTTATTATTTATTTATTTTTATATTTAATCCTTAAAAAATATTTACAATATTAAAATTCAAATTAATTTTTAATTTTGTTTTATTTTTAAAAGAAAATAATTTATTATCACAATTCAACACTAAAAACTAAATTGAGTCATTTAATT
>CATIWK010086082.1:0-13378 GCA_949634005.1 Mallotus japonicus
TTAATTGTTGTTAGAGTTCAACATAAGGGAATGTTTCTTCAATACTTATAGAGAAGATTCAATATACGGGGATGGTAGTAGCGACTTTTCTTATTTGCATTTTGTTTTGGCTTCAGTGCTAGAATTTTCAGTAGAGCAACGGCTCCAAATTCTGACAAATCTAAGTAGGTTACCCAGTTTGACCAATCTCCTTCCCACTTCTCATAACTTTGACAAGTCTAGAGTGTGTTTGGTATAAATGAATTTCACAAAATTTTATGGAATTCATTTGAAATTCCAAATATTATGTGTTTGGTTTAAATGAATAACTTATAAAATTCATTTGCAATTCCATGTTTTAAATTTGTGGAATTCATTATAATTAGATAAAATTCTAATGAAATTAGTGGAATTTGCAAATAAATTTCACAATTTTTAAAGCTATATTTCTAAAATGACTAAACTATCCTCATTATTTTTATTTAAAAAAAACTCATCTCTCACTATCTCTCTCCTTTTTTTTTTTTTTTCTGATTAATGGTTTAATGCTACGAAAATCTCTCAGCACCTCTCCCATTGCGCAAATTGAATCATATCTGCTCAAATTGAAACATCTTGCTCAAATTGATTTTTTTCTTTCTCTATTTTTTTTTTCGATTTGTCTTCTCCAATTTTTTGCCTCTCCTACACAAATGTCACCGTCTTTGGTGCAAAAAATACCAATAGCATGCTCAGATCTATTTGTGACACATTACTACTACCCAACCGAACCCCACTCTAAAGTTGAGTAAAGTGATTTGTAATCATAATTTTTTAAAAATTAAAAATTTATAAATTGGAACATTAATTTAAAATATAATTAAAAACAAATATTTAAAAAGAAATTAAATAAATATTTTAAAAGAAGTTAATTATTAATTTGTATGTTAAATAATCACACTTTTAAGAATGTAATGTGAAATTAAAAAGGAAGGTAAAAACACAATATATTTAAAAGGGTATTTTTAACCAAAATTAAAATTAACTTGAATTTTAAATTTATACCAAATACAGTATAAAATAATATGAAATTCATTTGAAATAAATTTCACAAACTATTTATTTGAACTAAACACATTTCATTAGTAAAAATTCATTTGCAAATAAATTTCATTTGAAATTAATTTTCAAATGAAATAAATTCTTTAATGAAATTGAACAAAACAAGACCTAAAGTGTGTTTTTTGAGTTCCCAAAAGAAGTCCCACAATAGTCAAAAATCAGGTTTTTATAGTACCAGGGCCCCGACTCACAAGCTTGGGTCGTTTGACCCCTTAGGTCACAACCCACATGTGGATCACGACACACGTGTGTAGGTCATGTGACGCGCGCATGTGGGCAAAAGAGCATCCTTGCCCTTTATTTTATTTAAAATAAAAATTTTATAAATGTTCACATGGTATGTTAAATAGTGAAAATGAAATGAAAATGAACCTTTTTTTTTTTTTGTCATGAAAATGAAAATGAACTGCTTAAAGCAAATAGTGTAAAGTGGAGGTAGCAATCAAATGGAAATTGCTTAGAGCTACAAAAATCTCATATCCGTCATTATTAATTAATATTAATAACAAATGATAGCAGTGGCTTAGTTATTAAGTTGCTTAGCTCACTCACCCTTCATTTTCTATGGGAAGCCAAATCCAAAGAAACAAAAAGAAAAGAAAAGAAAAGAAAAGAAAATTCTGTCTTTCGCAGAGCCTCTAAAGATTCAACGAAATTGTCTTACTTACGTACTTATTGACTGTAACTCATAACTGATAACTGCAAATAATGGCGGAAGAGAAAGAAGAATCAACCTCCGTCCCCCTTAGCCGCTCCGAAAATGCCTGCGAAGATCCCGAGGATCCTGCCAAATCTCCTCCTTCCTCCTCCAATTCCTCCACTCGTGAGGTCAGCTTTCAAATCTCCACCCTCCGTTTTTATCTCTCTCTCTCTCTCTCTCTCTATATATATATATAAAGTAAATTTGCTTGAATATTTTTATTTACCTTGATTTAGCAATTCATGGATCTACTGTATCTGTCCTTATATCGCCATTTCCCATTATAAATTGATTCAGGCTTTTTTTTAATCACATATATTGTGGATTCAATTTTATGTCAATTAGAATTTGGAGATTTAATGAGCAATTGAAGTGATTTAGGATTTGGCATTTTTTTTAATTAAAAAAATGGTCGTAAATACTTGAAAATCAAATGAGATATTATACGCAAGGATTGAATTGGATGAGGTAATTGTCTTGTAATGAGAGATTGGTAAAAATTTTTGAGAGAAAAAAAAAAGCGTTAATTTGAACAATGAGGATTAGATAGGCAGTTATTAATTACCACTATTTATAATAATATTATATGCAAGCTATCAAAATGGGATTTGTAAAGGTATTGGTGAATGTTTTTTTATGGGATTTGCTAAGAGATGGTATTTGAATAAGGTTTTGTAATGGAAATGTATTGACTAATTAAATTCCTCTACAAGAAAATCTATAACTATAATCAAAAGCCCGTTGTATGAAGATTCAGTAGGGAAATGGTTGTGTGATTATATAACTTGACAAAATATTATTTCTGTTATTGACCAACTCACAATGTGTAAGTTTGATTCTCTAATTGTTTGAATATACCCAAAAAGTTTTTGTCTAACCAGTTGCTACCCTATAAACTGATATCTATATAACACCAAGTTATGATGTGATGAAAGTTTAGGCAAGTGGTTGATTTATGTCTTGTAAACTTTGTTAGAGTTAATGCCTTAATCATAGCCATTCACTTAAATTAGACCGAGTGGGAAGCTTATGGCCATGGAAGTTCCAATTCTGAAATGCATCTTCTAACCTCTTTTTGTAGAAGCTCATGAAATGTTGCTTTTTCTGGAAATCAATTTAAAACACAACGCCAAATAGATTAGGGGTGTTTGCCTCAAGGACTGTTGAAGCAGCTACATCATGTTACGGCAATAGTGCCTCTGGCTGAATCCTTGTCCCACGTACATATGGAAATTTACATTGATTCAAATGTCGAAATTAGAATAAAAACAATTTAGCAATCTGCATGAACGATTTGGGATGACATTAGTTTTCATCTTGCTTCCTGGCACTTTATATGTAAAATGTTCAAGCTTGATTTCTCAAATCTGCAAACTTCTGAGGTTTATATAAAAGATGTTTATTGGAGGTTTCATGCATAACATTCCTGTTTTATTCATATTGCTCAGGCTTGCTGTTTTGTTCTCCAAAGTTGGGTGTCAAAGAAGTTCATGACTGGATGGTATAAAGTGCAACTATTACTTATGTTTCAAACATCTTGATCTTTCAAGCCTAACACTTTGTTGGATTGTGAAATCACAGTGTCGTACTTTTCCCCATTGCTGTGACATTCTTTATTACATGGTGGCTTGTTCAGTTTGTTGACGGTTTCTTTAGTCCAATTTATGAACGGCTTGGCATTGACATATTTGGTAAGATATTTTTTTCCCAAATATCTTAACATTATATTATATTGCAGCATAGCTTCATTTGTATGAGCCACCAATGTAGGATCAAAGGTATGGAGGGGTCATAGTTGATCTACAATAGAATAAGGATGAAATTTTGTGTGTTTGTTGGGGTGTGTGGGGGTGTGTGTGTGTGGTGGGGGTGATGGGGAGGGAGGCATTGTATTTTTCATAACTTATAAAAAGTTTAAGGTCATTTTTGAGGGAGCATTCAATAGAGGTCCACCCCTGATTTGTCCCAAACCACATAACTTAACTCTCTAACCGTGTATGGGAATTGATTACAAAGGGTAAATGGAGGTCATTGGAAGTTAAACATATGCATCCAGTAACCTCCTAGTACTTATTCTTCTTAATACTCATTTCAGGTGTTAGATGATGTAAGATAAAAATTTCAAATAATTCATGGCTTAGTAATACTAGAGTCGTCTCTAGGGCTAAGAGATCTCAATTTCTAACTTTAGTTAGAGCCCAATTAACAAAAAAATATATATATATATATAGTTTTTACTGATTTACTTCCTATTTTTCTTAAACTCACAAATGAAGTATAGTTAGTGACCATTACACTTCATTCCTTTTTCTTCATTGACCTTCTTTACGAACTTCCCTTTCCTTTTCCCGTAAAACTTCAATGCATAGAGATGGAAAATAGTGGAATAGATTAGTAAATCTACAAATTATTAATGAAGAAGATGGGTGTTTTGGAATTGGTCATCACAAAGAGAAAACAGTGGAACTGTTTGTGGCATTCTGCACAATTCTTTTTTTTTTTTCCTTTGACAGCATAACTCTTTTCAAAATGCCCTCAATCGTGGTTTTGAGGGTTGCTTGAGCATGAACCTTTGAAGAAGAGAGACTTCATAATACTAGGTCCAAGAACAATCTCAAATGTCTTCTTTAAAACTTTTAGCTGAAAGACTGTGAATGTGATGGCTAGAGGAATCTACAGAAACTGTTTTTGTCAGCCCCATTCTTACTAACAACTTACAACTCCTGACCTCTTTGCTTTTGGACAATAAAAAATGGTGTAGTAATATTGAGCAATCTATAAATTACAGAACTGAAATTTGCACTATCTATATATTTAATGATAAGAATTCATGTACAACACATAACATAATGCAGATGTTGCATTTATGGGGCCTGCAACCTGAAGAATATGATGTGAAACACTGCCTGTTTTGCTTTTTGTTTACTGTGATGTTTATTCTAATAAAATCTGAACAGTGAAGACTTTTAAGAGTTTGATTTCTTATGAAACATGTAGTAGTTAAAAGTTAAAATCTTTCGGTCAGTTTTATGCATAGCATGCTATGTTATTTATAAGTGATTTATCATGAACTCATTCTATGACAAGAAGTTGAAAGTAGTCACTGTTTAAAAACCAAGCAGATTGATTTGGAAACTAGATATGTCACTTATTGGAATTCAAAAAAATTAAATTAAATTTTTTTATACAAACGTTCTAGCAACTTTTTTCCTGTGCTCATCAGGTCTGTAAACATAGACTAGAGGGAATGTGCCGAATCATGTAATCCTCATTTTTGCAATATTCAGCATTGATATGAAAAAGGAAGGAAAATGGAGGAGCCTGGATGTTGATTAGTAGCCTGGAGTACTTATCTTCTGTATGCCTAGATATGAAATTTTATGATACATTTTATCTGAAACAATTATCATATAGTGGCTATGAAAGTAGTTGCATCAAAAAAACCTTTCTCCTCCATAGCTTTTTATTCAGAAATATTTGGGTTCTAGATGGTTATAAATGAGTATTTTGCCTCTGAAAATGATTTGATCTGTCATGCAGGACTTGGATTTGTGACATCTCTGGTGTTTGTATTCTTTGTTGGCATTTTTGTTTCATCATGGATAGGCTCCACTGTTTTCTCACTTGGGGAATGGATCATAAAGCGAATGCCATTTATCAAGCACTTATATTCAGCTTCCAAACAAATTAGTGCTGCAATTTCTCCAGGTATTAGACATTCATTTACTTATAAAGGGATCTGGAAATGCATGCTTGGGGTAATTTCTGCTACAATGTCAGGCAATACTAATGTTTTATTTTTTCATGGGTGCTACCAAGGGCCAGTGGATTTAACACACTTTGATTTTGTGAGCTTACAAGATCTTTTACTCCATTTTTTTGGTTTATGCAATAAATGTGCTAGCATTTTCTTATACAATTAATGGTGAATGATGATTTAGTTGGGTGAACGAGCTTTTAATTTCCTGATAGAATTTGGAATTTTAAAATAGGACTGCAGTGATTGGAATGGAGGACTGTTTTGCTGTTCAAATTCTTGTGTTCTTCAAGTATTTAATTTTTTAAAGGAAATTCCTTATCATTATAACAGGTCTAGGTCCTCTGAATAAATTGCTACTTACTTGACTTTTTATTTTGTGGAAATTCTGTATATTCAAGGTTACATATATCCTGATGACATGGTCATTTTTCAGAGCAACCACAATGAATATGGATGCCTGAAACTGATATTGATATTTATTTCTCCCCCATAGATCAGAATACTACAGCATTCAAAGAGGTTGCAATTATCCGCCATCCTCGTGTTGGTGAATATGCATTCGGTTTTATCACATCAACAGTCATCCTTCAGGTACTTTTGGGATTATGATGGATATTCTCTAGCAAAGATTTTTTTCTAACACTCTATGTATGATCCACTTCTTGGAATCATATTCCCTGTTTACTTACCATTATTTGTGAATGTGAATCAAGCTATTGCTGATTTGAATTACTGTTAATTATACATGCCAAAGTTGCTCTGCATTAACATCATATTTAAGAATCCCCTTTCCAAAAAAACAAAATGGGTTTAGGTACTTACATTTTCCTTTCCTTATTCAAAAGGACAGACTTAAAATACCCTAGTTTGCCATTCAAGCATGACTAAATCAAGTCAGATGGAAACTTCATTGTGGAATTAACTTGCACATTTATTTCTACACCCTTTCTTGCAAATATCTCACAGGGATGTCACTAATGATATTTAAAACTATTTGAAAATAATGTATATCTTTCTTTCTGAATATCTTCTGTATCATTGTTTAAGAATTGAAAGGCATTTACTCTAGGTATTTTCTAGAATTAAATCTGCGTTGGTCAGTTTTAAAAAGAATGTTTGTTTTTACTGTAACATGTTGGGAGTGTTTCAGAATTCTAGTTCCTTTTCTCTTATCTGAGTAGTTTTTTAGATTTTTCATTGATTTGTTTTTTTCCTATCATGGTGACATTGAGTTAATGCACCTTGGCAGTAGAAACAGAATAGATAGGTCTTTTTTAATTTTTTTTCCTCGAAACATTAATCTATCTATATATATATTAAATGCTAACCTCTAAAGTCATTAAGCCAAAAATTTGACAAGTGTCTATTTTCATATTTGAGTATTCACTCCAAAAACTATGTGTCAAACCATAAAAAATCCTAATTTTTATTAAAAAATATTTATTATAGTCTTTTAGTATTATTTTTTAATTAAAACACTAATATACATATTCTAATACTACTCAAATTCTAAAATTTTTTTATATAATACGTATTTTTTATCATAAATCACTCAATCATTTTTCCTAAACAATTAGAAATTCTATTTTTTAATTTTTTTTAACTAAAATACAATTATACATACTCCAATAGTAATTTAATAATTAAAATTAAATGTAATATATTTTATTTTTTATTTATTTAGTTACCTTTTCCTTTTTATAAAAATTCTTATTTTAAAATACATATATTTTATTCTATATAAAACACTTTAATTATACTACATTTAAAACATTACTCTTCTTTTTCATTAGGAATTATGTCTTTTATTCTAATTAAAACATTCACCTTTTATTCAGTTAAAAACACATTTTTCTTTTTATTTAACGTAAGTAAAAATGTGTAACTTATTAATTATTTTCTATTTTTCGTTTATTTTATTTATTCAATTATTATTACTACTATACATATTAAAAATATATATATATATATGTACTTTTCATAAAAAATTATTAGATAAAATTGTCATAATAACTTTTTAAACTTTCACTTTTATATTTGATTGATTTGTAGTTTTTAATTTATTAAAATTACTTAATAATTATATCAAAATGTGTTATCATCTAAAGTCCACACAACGCGCAGATTGACGACTAGTTCGTTGTAATTTGATGCAAAAAAAGAGTCTATCCAGTGGCATTTGATTTTCTGCACTCAGTTGCTACTTTATGTGTCAGCACAATGTATCCATATCTACCCTTTCCTTCTTTAATTTTACCACATTATGTCTGCCATTTATCATCTGTTTTCATTTTCTTAAGTTAATGGAGACCAGGTACTTCAAGTGTTGTTCCTGATTGAACAGAAACATTTTTCATTTACACAGTGATTGTCAAGGGGTGAAACTGTGGGAAAGGGAAATGGAAGAGAACCATTTTCTCTTGTTTTGGGAAAGGGTGAAAGTGGTTGGGAGGTAAAGAAACTTGGGGGAATTCTAGAATAAATGTAGTGTGTATTTTGGGTGTGAAACCCTAGGGCTCCACATCAAGGAGGACAGAAAATTTTCCCACCTATTGACCTTCTCTCTTTTCATTTACTTTATTCTTACATCTTTCACAAATAATAGCTTATTGTTTCTGTCACTTTCACTCTTACGTTGCATAACTTATCTTTGAGGTTGATAACACTGTCATTATGATGTTCTTGCATGTCTTATTCGAGTATGAGAAGTAATTTTCTCTGATAGCATCATGCATTATTGAATTGTTCCCACTTGCATCATTTGATATTCATCAGGTTAAGTGAGTTCTATTACTTGTATATTTGTTGCCTGATATACTTCTATCTTATTGATGGTGACTGATTATTCCATCATGTTTATGTTAATTCTGATAATTTTGATGTGATTTACAGAAAATCTTAGTTGAAATTTTTTCTGTTCATTTTACTAGATCCCTTACCTTTTCTTTTGGTTTTCTTTTGACTACAGAAAGAGAATGAAGATGAAGAGTTATGTAGTGTTTTTGTCCCAACAAACCATCTATACATTGGTGATATATTTCTTGTGAACTCCAAGGACATCATAAGACCAAATCTGTCAATTCGAGAAGGCATAGGTATGCTTGTGTTTTTTATATTAGTCATTTCTCACGTTCTAGTGGAATGCAGATTGTATTTAATGCAGCGTATTTTTTTTTTTTTTTACTTTTTGACTAAATGTCCATAATTTTGCCCCTTCTTACAATTAAATGATGTGACTTTTAGAACAAAAGGTTGCAGTTATGCATCTTTTCTGACATTGGTACATATGATCATCCTAAGGGGGTAAATATAAACAAAATTGTCAGCAGTGAATGCTATATCTTGTATGGTTTAAGCTGCCACAAGTGCTGCTGGATATAGACTGGCCAGTCATTTGGGATCCAAAAGCTATAGAAATCAGTTTTAATGAAGCTAAAGCAGTTGTCATGCATAAGAATGTTAAGTAATTCTAATTCATAGACAAAGGTTGAATGCAGATGTATTTGAAATTTTGAATCACAAACTAGATACACTTCTTTAATTTGATATCCATCTAATCCATGCTCTTAAGATTGTGTTTGGTATCGCGGTTAATGAATGGGAATGAGAACTTTACAACTGTAAAATCTATAACTGAATATTTTATTTTCCTTCAAATAAAAACACAATAAACACTTGGAGGCATATGTTACTTTTTATTTTCTTTGTGAACCTTATCCAATAGTTAGTTTCTTTAAATACAGTATATTCTAATTTTCTAGTGTACCATGAACTTAAAAAAACCAAAATTTATATACTTTATTATCAAAAGATTATGACAACCTAAAGTTGGTCAACTTTTATTAAAATGAGCAACTTGAGAAATACAAATTAGCTTGTCCTAAATGAGTTTGTTATTGAGTTTGGTTCTGAGCTCTTTTCTGAGAGCACCTTGTGACAAGGGAATTTATGGTTTTTTTTTAGTTAGTTGTCAATAATATATGTTATTATTATTATTATTGTTTTTATTATTTCATGCATTGTTCGAAATGGTGCAGAGATCATTGTTTCTGGAGGCATGACAATGCCGCAAATGATCACTCCTGTGGAACGGATTGCTCGACAAAGTGAAAGAATTCCATTGAACAGGATTGTATAATGGCATTGGATCAGTCACCAAGTGGTTTCCCTCCAATCCTACTGCAAATATGGAAGCGATTCGTACCACAAGACCCTCAAATGATTTGGTTGCCTTTATAGCAGTGACTTAAAAAAAAAAAATGGAATTATTGTGTACCCTGTCATTCTTGTATTTTCCATCATATTCTTTCTGTCGTCATCTTTGGAGGCCTGACCAGACAGATTTTTAATCATCTTTATCACAATTATTATATAATGTACATAACCCCATCACAGTCAGGAAAGATTATGGTAGTTTCTTCTATTACATCAGTTTTATGTTCATCAATTCTTTTCGCCTGAACTTTTAAGCTTTTCTGTGTGCTCTTTCAAAGGCATTGTAAGACAAAGCCCCAGCTTTTACTTAAAAAGGGTAAATTGTATAGAGCGGAAATATTTGGGGAAAAAAGGGAAGGTCTTGATTAGTTTTGCTTCAGTTATTAAAAGCCTTGATAAACTTTCTGATAATTAATCAAACTTGAGGAGCCCTGTATAAGTCGTGATCTAGATTGGGGCAGGTTAGATGAATTTTCTGATCATAGAATTGGCCAGACATTGTAAGACAAAGCCCTGCAACTTAATAGATTCTGCTCATATTTTGGACCTTCTAGTTGTTTGTGATAGGTTTATACTACGAATTTTTGTATTATTATTATTATTACAGTGATTTGGCAGAGACTGAGATTCAATCACTCACGCAATCTTAGCTATTAAGCAGTCAACTATTACTAGTTGTTAAAAAAAAAAAGCTATTACTAAATAGTTTTTTGAAGCTAAATATACAATTTATGAGCTTATAATATAAAATGTCTCGTGTCCATAGGTAACTAGGGTAGGCCTGGTCACTAATTGGTGCGTACTTAAAACTGGCCAGAAGGTAACTAGTGTCGGTTTGGTCACAAAAAAATCATTGAAAAAGGGGAGGGCTACAACCCTTTAGGTAACAGTTACATGGTGGCGCCGAAAAGGCTGCAGCCATATATATATATATATATATATGGCTTCAGTCCTTGAACGGTGAAGTGACATCAAAATACATTTTAAACCTTTTTACTAATTGTTAAACAAATTTTTACAAGTTATGTTTCAACAGTAGCTGTTAATAAGAATTTAGTGCGAGATAAAATATTTTGGATGAGACTCGATCTTTAATGGCTCCCGAATCGTTATAGGTACAAATATACATTGATGATTGATCTAGAGTGGCATTAAAGATATAAGAAATTGAAAGAGATGAAAATGAAGATTTATTTTACTTCACAACCGATGGAGGAAGGGGAACTTCAACGTCCAGCATAGCAAGTGATTAAATTTATAAGGTAAAAGGGTCAATAATTTTTTTTTTTTAAAAAGTAAGAGAACTACGTATACTTTGATTCCCTCTAAACCTCAAGAAAATACGTAGGCAACTTAATTTTTGGTAAAAAAATTAAGTTCAAACCCTTTAATTTTTTTTAATTTTTTTTTTCTAGTTTAATTTATTAATTCAAACTTTTTAGTTTTTTTTATTTCAACCAATATATATATATATATATATATAGATGGTAAACTAACATAATATATTGGCTTTAATTTTATTTTTATTCAATCTCTTTGAATTTTTTTTTTATCTCAAGTTAAGTTAAGTGAAGTATAATTTCTTATTTTTTTATATTTAACTAGTCTTGAATCTGCGCAAATAAAATGGTTAAATAAATAATTTGAATGGAATAATAACTAAATAAATAAAATATAAATATATCACATTAATTTTATTTTCTTTAATTTTTATTGCCATAATTTTTAGTTATAATAAGATTTATTTTTAGAATTATTAGATTGGCATTGACGTATGTATAATGGTGTTTTAATTAAAGAAATAATATTAAGTAATTACTATAATATTTTTAATTTTTTACTGGTTTGAAAAAAATAATTTGAGTGATTTAAGGTAGAAAAAATGGTTTGAAAAAAATAATTTAAGTGATTTAAGATAAAAATATACGTAATATATAAATACTTTTAGAATTTGAGTAGTATTGAAATATGTAAATTATTGTTTTACTTAAAAAATAATACTAAATAACTAAGGTAAATATTTTATTTTTAATAAAAAATTAGGATTTTTAATAGTTTGACACATTAACTTTTAGAGTAAATACTCAAATATGACACTTGTTAAATTTTTGACTTAATGACTTTAGAGCTCAACATTTAATATATATATATATATTTTAAGTAAAAAAATCAAACCTTATTAAAATGTCATGATTTTTATTTCAACTTTAATGTAATTTATTTTCTCTTTAAATTAATTTAATTTAACATTGTAATATATTATTAAAAAATGAATATGATCGAACTGGAGCTGGAACCGACAAACCCTGAATCGGCCCTAAATTGGTCTTAGGCCTAGGTGGAATCCTGAAACACTGGTTTACAAGTCAGAACCGACGATTCCAAAACCGTAACCAAGACTCTAACTATGGGTGAGCAAAAACTGATGGAAAAAACAAACGAACCGAGCAATTCGGTTTTCTGTCAAGCTACTGATTTTTTCAATAAAAAAAAAATCTTAAAAGACCTAGCAAACAAAAGAAAAGAAAAAAACAGCCGACTACATTTCCACCTCCACTTCCTATTGTTGCTTGTGTCTCCTGAGATTTTCTAGGCCAATACTGAATCGAAGAAGTTCATTGTTAGTACTCAAATTCACGAAATGTAAATTAAAAGATTAAGAGATGATTTTTTTTATACAACTAGACAAAGAGAAAGAAGAAATAATTTCTCAAATATTTGTAAAGTTATTTAAATACTCTCAAACCCAATCTTAAAATTAGAAAAAAAGGTAGCAAATAAGTTTCATATACTTCCACCATCATCGTAAACAAATTTATGAAAGTAGAATATAAATGGTGAAATTAAAATTTAAATGAAATCATAAATTCACTTTGAAGGAAAAGAAATGTAACCAAGATAATAATAAAAAAAAATACAGCAAAAAAAAAAAAGAAACAGAAACAAAAAATAAATTTAGAACTAAAATTTTAATTATCAATGAATAATATCATAAATAGTTAGGTGCATTTTTTATCAAAAGAAATGATAAAAAAAACCTACTGGAACCGGTTCTATAAGGGGTGGGGATTTTTACACTGCCCTCATTTATTTTTGCACTCCTCATATTTTTTGGAATTTCAAATTACTTCATTACCCTTTATTTAAAATGTTTATTTTTTTCATTAACTACTATTCTTAAACTATACTCTTTTTATTTTTATCTAAATTTACTATTTAATGTTTAAAATTATATATAAAACTACTTGTGATTGAACTTTAATTTTTTTTTTTTGCATTACAAAAAACTTAGCGTTTTATAACCATTCTTTACCTTTTAATTTTTTTAGATGATTATAAAACTTGCACCAATTATAAAAAGAAAAAAATCTTTTTTCACTATTAACTATTATGAACAATTTTTTAATTTTTACTTTTATAAACAGTTTTTAGTATCATATGCACATTATTTTATTTTTATTTTTCTTATCAAATTTTTTTTAAAAAAATAATATAAAAATCAAATTACATGATTAAAAACATATATTATAAAAATTGAATGAAAATTTCATCATATAAAAAATTATTGTAATTTTTATTTTTAAGACAAGTGTTATAACATATTAACAATAGAAAAGTAAGTG
>CATIWK010086083.1:0-11292 GCA_949634005.1 Mallotus japonicus
AAAATAAATAATAATAATAAAAATAATAAAATAAATAATAATAATAATAAATAAATAGTAATAATAATTAAAATAATAATAATAATAATAATAAAATAAAATGATTAAATAATAATAATAATAAAATAAATAATGATAACAATTAAAAAATTTAATAATAATAAAATAAATTAAATAATAATAATAATAAAATTAAAAAAATTAAAAAATTAAAGAAAAAAAAAAGTTCCAAAATTTTTAATGAAGAAGGGCCATACCGCCTGTTGCAGTGGCGGTATGGCCCCAAAATGAAAAAAAAAAAATTAAAGGTGGCCATACCGCCACTGACACAGGCGGTATGGTCCATCAAATTTTTTTTACTGTTTAAACTACCATAAATTGGGAAATAGTTTCACAAATCACCTATTTGTGAGAATTATTTTTAAAAGTACCATAATTTAGGAAATAAATTTTTTTTTTACCCTAATTTGGTAAATTACCCCCAACCAAAAGAAAAACTGAATGACTAGAATCAATAGTTTATTAATATTTTGAGTTGAGTCTTTGAAACACGTAAGAAATCATTCTAAAAATTTCTTTATTTACATGAAAGTGAAGCATAAACCACAAGAGTGAAGAGACTTCATAGAGACAGTATTGAATCCTGAATCCAACACCATATGGAACCTTAGCTGTATAATGCTGCTGTATCAGGGGACGTTGCTTTCATAAAAACAAAATTGTGCAATGATGATTCAATATTTCTTTGCGCAACAAAACACTATTAATCACATTGCAGCAGAATACAAGCAGACAGAGTTCATCAAGAAGGCTTGGATTAATTTCTCTAAATGGAGTTTTTTCTTTTCACATAATTAAACTCCAGTAATAATTAATGCCACTTTCCTTTTAAGAATAATGAATCGATTTGAACTTTATTGTACAGTAGTTAAATAATCATGCTGTACTTAGGGGAGTTTCTTTACACTCACTGGTTATATTTACAATATATATTTTAAATGCTTTAGACTTGACTAATAAAAGCCAGATATATATCACAAATTTACGTGTTGTTAGATGTAATGAGTTATAAAATTTTAGAATATGATTTTTTAAATTATTTGTATAAATATTTATCTATATTGTCCTCCAAAAACTCTGCATATTGTCCAACTCTTTTGTTTTCTGTTGTTTTATTTATTTCACTTTCTTTACTGTATTGTAGAAAAGTTTTTTCAAAAAAACAGGGATGTGCTGGTTTTGTAATTCTTGCCTGCCTATTCGTGAGTTTCTTTATCTGTTGGTTTGTTGACCCTCGGGATTATGGTGTACCAGGCCTCGAACGGACGCAGAGGCATGCAAGAAACTTGCTATATAAACATGGCATATAATAACACGTATCCTGACAGTCCTGCTGCTTCAATTTCCGGAACCATCAAAGAAATTTATCTATATATATATAGATTTTGATAATTGTATCTGTTGAAGTGAGTTAAGGAAAGTCAAAGATTTAATTGTATATATTTTAGGAATTAAACCTCTATTTTATTTAGGAAGTTATTCTAGAGAAATTAGTGTGTATAATTAGGTTTCCCTTATATAGGTATATTTGATGTATATATGAAGGATGTAACCTTTCTTATGAAAATACAACAATTCTCTTCAAACTTTCTATTCTTTGATCCAAAACTTCAGGGTAAAAATACTTAGAATTCCTATTTAAAGGAATTTTAATTTATACTTCTTTTTAAAAGAAGTTAAAATTCATTCAGAAGTAGAAGCACAACTGCAACGTTCTCATTAGAGATACAAAGCTCATCATGACAAACACTGTGTGCCATGTCACTTTAAAGAAGGAGACCTAGTATGGTTACACCTTGGTAAGGAGCGGTTAAAAGGAGAAGGGAAGAAACTAAAACCTCTTCGATATGGACCATTCAAGATCATCAAACAATGCATTCCAACTCGACTTACCACCATACATGCAGATGTACTCGGTAATTAATGCTAAGAACTTAAAGCTCTTTGAACCATCATTATTGGATGATGACTCTGACCAAGACACTCGTCTTTCCTCAACTGATGACTTGAAGACAGAGCAAGAAAATCCTTTAGAGGAGTATTGTATTTTGGAGCAAAAGGTTCATGAAACCAAACATGAAAAACATGAGTATTTTCGCATTGGCAGAAAAGGTGAACTTCTACGCAAGTCAATTAAAATGGTATATTCGAGACAAAGCAACTCAAAAATTTCATTATCTCAAATTTTAACTTGACCAGGAGTTCAAGTTGTCTAAATGGGAGAGCCATGATCCAGGAGAATCTTTATAAAGTATTATAATTTATTATATATTATATAATAAATTATAATATATATTAATTTACTATTTTAAACTAATGGTTTATATCAATTAGGAATTTAAACCATTAATGTTTTGATGGTTTATATCAATTTACTATTTTTCTTTAAGTTATTTTTAATTATAAGAATATGTATATAAAGAGATGCTATTCGATTAATTAAATGAAGCAAAACTTAAAACAGTTTCTTAGCTTCAATTTCTTTCTTTCTTTCTTATATTCCTCTTCATTTTTTGATGATCTTGAATGGTCCATATCGGATAGGTTTTAGTTTCTTCCCTTCTCCTTTTAGTCGTTCCTTACCAAGGTGTAACCATACTAGGTCTCCTTCTTTAAAGTGACATGGCACACGGTGTTTGTCATGACGAGCTTTGTATCTCTGTTGAGAATGTTGCAATTGTGCTTCTAATTCTGAATGAATCTTCCTAATTCGTTCGAGGAACTTCTGTGCTCGGATATGTTCTTCTTCCTCTTTTCCACTTAATGGTTTGTCACTAATAACAAATGTCAAATCAAAAGGAATTTGAGGTAAGTACCCTAAACAAACCTCAAATGGATATTTGAGTGTGAAGCCATGAATTGCATGATTATATGCAAATTGTATATAAGGAAGGATATCATCCCAAGTTTTAGGATGTTTGGAATTATAACCCCTTAACAAGTGTACTATAGTCCAATTAACGACCTCTGTTTGTCCATTAGTCTGAGGATGAAATGTAGTACTACACTTCAACCTAACATCCATCATTCCCCTAATGACCTTAAAAAATGGTTTAAGAATCGACTATCTCTGTCTAAAATAATTGAGGTAGGCAAGCCAAAATATTTCCATACATATTGGAAAAACAATTTAGCAGCTCCTTCTCCGGTTACTGTCTTCTTGCAAGGAATAAGAGTCACTATCTTACTGAAATGATCCACCATAATGAATAAGTAATCATATACAGACTTGGTTTTAGGCAATCCTTCAAGAAAATCCATTGAAATGCTCTCCCAAGGTTTGTTGGGTATTGGCAATGGAAGATACAGTCCTAACTTCCAATTAGAAAGCTTGGAGGTGTTGCAAAGAACACAACCTCGTATGTATCGTGAAACATCAAGGTGCATCTTCGGCCAGAAGACATAACGACGAAGATTCAGTAATGTTTTCTCCACTACAAAATGTCCTGCTACTTTGGAAGTGTGAGCTTCACGAATCCACTGTAATCTGTCAACATCTTTTGGTATGCATAATTATGTTCCCTTGTACATTAGTCCATCTTTTAACTAAAACTCTCTAGTCTTTCCTTATTGCAACTTAGCATAGGCTAAACTAAAATTAGAGTCTATATTGTATCCTTTTGTGTATTCAAAAGGATCTATGGGTTGAATATGCATAGCCACTAGTAATGTTGACTTAGTTGTTGTTGGAGGTCGAGATAACATATCTGCCAGCTTATTAGTTGCTCCCTTTTTATACTTGATCATAATATTGAATTTTTGTAAATAAGACATCCATTTCATATAGCGAGCTTGTTGCAACTTAGACTGTATAGTCAAAACTCAAAGAGATTTATGATCCGAGTAGAGCACAACTTCCTTCCCTAATAAGTAAGCTCTCTAATGCCTTGTTGCTTGATGCAAATGATATAGCTCCTTATCATAAGTTGGATAGTTTAACACTGGTCCATTGAACATCTCAGAATGGTATGCAACTGGTTTTCCATCTTATAACAAGATAGCTTCCATGGCATAGTTAGATGCATATGCTTCAACTTCAAATTATTTTTGTAGATTTAGTAATGCTATCACTAGAGCCTTCGTAATCTTTCATTTTAGCAATTGGAAAGATTCTTCATGCTTATTAGACCACTCGAATTTTTTATTGGCCTTTGTAAGAGAGTGCAATGGTGCTGCAATTTGTGAAAAGTGTTGAATGAACTTTCACAAATATTGGCACGCACCTATAAAATTTTGAACCTCAGCTACAGATCGTGGTGTAGGCCATTAGGAAATAACTTACAGTTTTTATGGATCCACTTTTAGCTTTCCTGCACCAATAATGAATCCCAGGTCTATTAAATGTTGCTTCCTAAATTCACACTTCTTTTTATTCAACCATAACTGGTTTGTTTGAAAAATGCATAGCACTTGAGCAATATGATGAAGATAATCCTCCTATGTGACATTGAATATCAATATGTCATCTAAGTAAACAATGACAAAATCATAAATTAATGGTCGGAGCACTTCATTCATCAATCGCATGAAGGTAGCTGGAGCATTACATAACCCGAATGGCATAACTAACCATTAAAAGAGTCCCTGCTTCATCTTGAATGCAGTCTTCCAAGTGTCTTCTTCTCGGATGCGAACCTGGTGATAACTAAATTTAAGATCAATCTTTGCAAAGTAGTAAGCACCATACAATTGATCTAATAGGTCATCAATCCTCGGTAATGGATACTGATTCTTAATGATAATTTTGTTTAGTGCTCTATAATCAACACACATTCTCCATCCTCCATATTTCATAGGGACTAGTAGTACTGGTGAGCCACATAGTGAACAACTAGGCATGATGACTCCTTGTTCAAGAAGCCCTTGAACTTGTCTTTTAATCTCTTCAGATTCTGTTAAGGAAGTGCCTAAGTTTAGTAGTGGGGAATCTCCTACCAGTTGGATTTTATACTCTGCAGCTCTTCATGGTGGCAATCCTCGCACATCTTCAAATAAATCTTTAAACTCTTCTTGTAATTTTCCAATTTCACTATATTAATGTAAGGGTGATAAAGTAAATGTGGGCAAAGTCACAGCTTCTGGTCTTTGGTCTTGTGGTCGAATCATTAGTAAAATGAATCACCCGCATAAACTAACTAATCTCTTTGCTTGGTTAGTGGTCAAAAGATTATCTGTTGTTTGAGGATTGTAAAAATTGACAAGGAACTCTTTCCCATCTCTTACAAGATGATACTTGTGTAACCTCTTATAGTGAATGGCATCACAGTCCCATAAATATAGACTGCCCAATATCACTTGGCATACGTCTATAAGTACCACTTTACAAGTTACCTCATCAATATAACGATTGGTGATGGAAAATTTAAAAGTACATTGGTTTGTAATTTGCATATCAATGTCCTTCTGTATCCAATCTAGAGGATATGGCTTTGGGTGAAGCGTTGTCTCTAAGCCCAGCTTCTCTACTAAGGCTTTTAAAATAATATTCTTTTGACTTCCTAGATGTTCCATAAGAAATATAGTGCAATTAGCTAGACACTACACAGTAGTTATAGCATCACATTTTACTAAATGTCACACAGGGAATATAACTAGTGAAATTCACAATCACAATTCACTAAACGTTCCATAGGAAATATAGTGCAATTAGCTAGACACTACATAATAGTTATAGAATCACATTCGCTAAACATCCCACGGGAACTATAACGAAATTTACCAATCTCTAAACGTCCCATAGGGAGTATAGCAAAATTTACCAATCGCTAAACATCTCACAAGGAATATAGCAAAATTTACCAATCGCTAAACGTCCCATAGGGAATATAATAAAATTTTTACCAATCGCTAAACGTCCCACAGGGAATATAGTGAAATTTACCAATTACTAAACGTCCCACAATAAACATAACGAAATTTTCCAATCGCTAAACGTCCCACAGGGAATATAGTGACATTTTTACCAATCGCTAAACGTCCCACAGGGAATATAATGAAATTTTTAACAATCGCTAAATGTCCCACAGGGAATATAGTGAAATTTTTACCAATCGCTAAACATCTCATAGGGAATATAGCAAAATTTTCTAATTGCTAAACGTCCCACAAGGAATATAGCGAAAATTTTCCAATCCACTAAACGTCCCATAGGGAATATAACGAAATTTACTAAACACAATTCACTAAACGTCCCACAAGGAATATAGTGAAATTCACCAATCATGAGTCTGCAGTCAATCATAATGAAGAGCCTTAAAGAACACAAGTAAGTATCCTAACTCTTTGCTTTGAAATTGTGTGCTTATTTGCTTTGTCACAATTTGTCAAGCAAACAGCGACAAAAAAGGGCAACTATAAGCACCCAATTTCGAGATGACTTAAGTGTGGATGCGATAGAGGATCCGATGATAATAATTTGTTATAAATAGGTTTGTAGATTTTAAATTTTGAATCTCAGGACTTTAATGTAATGTTTTTAAGGACCTAATTATAAAGTTTTAATTCTTTTGAAGGTCATTTTGTAATTAAAAGTACGGGTTTTGGTTTTGTTTTCTTATATGAAAAACCTACGAGTTTTCAAAAAGAAGGGGGGGGGGGGGTCTTCTTCTTCTTCCTAGAAAAAAATCAAAGAGCAAAAAAAAAAGGGTTTTCTTTTATGTTCTTATTCTCCTGGGAAAGGGACAGACCATTGAAGATCCTCCTGACTTTTTTTATTTAATTCTGTTCTTTTTTAAAACAAAATAAAAAAGGTTCTTATAAAAAAAAGCAATTAAGCCTGAGACCAAGAATTGAATCTGTAGACTATATTCCTTACTGAACGGTGAATCAAACAAGACTTTGAGGAGCAATTAGTACATCATCCACATCATTCATCTCTTCTCCTTTTCTTTTTCTTTCAAAATTTCATTTTTATTTTTAATTTTAATTTTATTATTAATATTCTAATCATTTTCTTTATTGTTTTCTGTGTTTTTTATGTGATGGCTATGATGGGAGTAATGGAGTAGCCTGTGTTTTTAAATCCATGGAATGCCATGGATTTAAAACCCTAGAATGATTTTACGTAGATTTTAGGTTTCTGTGTTTATTTTATCTTTGGTTTATTTTTGTATTTTAATGGTAGTTTCATTGTGTATTTATTTTGGTTTATGGGCTGTATTAATTAGTTTTAGTTTTTATTGTATGTAGGAATTGTTATAGCCCTAGTAGAGGGAAAATAGTGAAACTTTAATTTTTTGCATTCTTTAAAATCAATTAGTAAATTAGGTTCAATTTGGTAAAACCCTAATTAAAATCGATGATGGCAGTAAATAAATTAGGTTGCATGTAAATTGAATTAGGGTTAGAAACACTGTATGCATGTTTATAATTATTTGATTGTAATTCCGCTTTTAATTGTATGTGTTATTTTTATGGCTTGTTTGTTTTAATTGACTTTGCTTGTTTAAACTCATAACTTTAGGCTCATAGGTTTAATTATTAGGCCCATATAAATAGGTTTACTTCAATAAGTTTCGATTTAATTAATTAAAATCTATTTTTAGGCCCATAATTGATTAGATTTAGGTTAGAACAATTTCAGGTCCATTTAATTAATTTAGACATAGGCCCACCTATAGGATAAGTAAAATTAATTTAGATTTAGCCCATTAATCTAAGCCTTTTCCATAATTTGTAGAATTAGGATCATAGTAGAATTAAAAGATGTAGAACTAGGCCCACTAATTTACAGCCTTTCATAATCTGTAGACTTAGGCCTATTTTAAGAATTAAAATAAATAGCAATTATTATACCATAGACCCCTGTCCATATTGCAATATGGACCAGGGGTCCTTACACGTGTAAAAGATGACTGCGTGCTTTTCTATTTTTCTCTCCGCTCATCTAGCTCTCTACGTCTTCTATACCTTGTAACATCTCTCACCCTTCACCCCAACAAAACACAAGAAATTTTTATTTATTAAGACTTTTGAAGACATCCCATAATTAAGCATATAATAATGAATCTAGAAACACCGCAAATTTAATTGGATTTTTTCCTCTCAGGATTCAATATATCTGTAAACTCCACAAATCAACCTTTATAATGGCAATGTAGTATGTTTTATATTCCATGTCAAATCGTAAGTGTATATTGTAAAATCAATAAGTCTGATGCAGATTCATTGACCTTTGCCTGCAGGTTCAATGAAAATGCATGTGAAGATCAATGAATTTGCAATAGGTTCATTGACCTTCATCTGCATTTTCATTGAACTTCACTTAAAAATTCATTGAACTTCACTTAAAAATTCATTGACCTTCACCTGTAGGTTCGCATTCAATTTAATTTTTATTTAATAACACATGAACCTCCAATCAATAACACATGAATCTCTATATTACAACTAATTAATTTATATGCACAAACTAAACAAATACAACAAAATCAATGAAAATCCAATATAAAAAAATACAAAAAAGAAGAAGAAGAAGAAGAAGGAGTAACTGTGTACACTGGTCTTGTTATTGTTTCTTGGCTTATCTTTTTGCTTCTTATTTCGTGATCTTAGTTCTTTTCAAATTTGATTTGAATGAGATAAAAAAAAAAAGAGGTCAGAGGTTGCAACAATGGTGAGGGAGGACAGAAGAAGAAGGATAAGAATAAGAAGATGCAGTGAATGAGAATCGAGAATCAAAAATACATAAATCTTTAAATTTGATTTGAATGAGATAACAAAAAAAAAGAGGCTAGAATGTGAGGAAAGAAGAAGAAGAGCACGCCTAGAAGAAGAAGAAGAATAAAGCACAAAAAAAAGAACAAGAGCGCAAAAAATAAAGAAGGCGAGTGCAAAAAATAAAAAATGCGAGCTTAAATCACACGTGTGAGGGACACACAACATCATGAACAGGGGTCTATGATATAATTTGGAAATAAATAGACTTAGACTCATTAAATTAAAATTGAGACTTAGACTCATTAAATTAAAATTGAATAGGAATTAAGCCCATTAGCTTTTAGGCTCACTTGTAAATTAAAAACATGTAGACTTAGCCCATTTAAATTAAAATCAATGTAGATTAGACTAACTTAAGGGTTATGAGCTTAAATGAATACAATTTTTGTATTCTTTTTTATGTGACTAGTTGCCTGGAGTTGATTGTTAAATTAGGGTTTAATATGAAATTGCATGTAATTAGAGAATAATATAGGAATTCATAAACTAATTCTAAATGAACATGAGATTAAAAGAAGTTGGTATTCCATATCCAGAATCTCCTAGTTGTGGTGCTATTTTTCTTTTAGAGAATCAAGTTATCACCACCTTCGATTTGTCCCAGTTATTACCCTGAGTGGTGACTCCTCATCTCCACACTATGTCTTTGTGATATAGTAGTGTTCCCTGGAACCCTAAGCTCAAACAGTGTCACGGTTGCAATATAGTTGGGCTTGCGCTAAACCCCGCCATTTACAGTACCGTCTTTAATAAGACTTCCACACATAAAGGCATGGCTTGAAAGTTTCAAGTTTGTAAACTTTATATTTTAAGCATTAGAATTCTTATACATAGTGTAATAAGTTTCTAACACATCTATCCAATTATCTAGCTTTTCAGGTTTAATGTTACATTTGTAAATAAAAATATCAACCTTAAAGTCAATCTTCAAACTATCTATGGGACTTTCATCATCATTTGATTTAACCTTTCGTTCCTCCTCATCAGGTTCTACATCAACTTCCTCTTCACTTTCTTCAACAACCTTCTTTTTGAGTTTACGATCAGCCTTCTTAGACGAGGTTGCATGTGAAGTTTTTCTGAGTTAATTCCTTCAAGGAGTTTAGCAATTGATGCTATCAAGTTTTGAACTTATTGTTCTAATATGGCAATTTTATTACCTTCAGGATTAGATGCTTCTCTTGACATCTTGCCTTTTATGGACCTTTGTTTTCTATGCACAAGTAAAGGACCTTTAAGCTCTTTTGTTGAAATTTTGTGTTGGCCGCGAGTTAGGACCATAAACCACCTTCTCCCTTCTTGGATCTATTGTTCTGATACCATTTGATCCAAAGCTTCTAGGTAAAAGTGTTAGCATAGATGTGCCCTAGTGCCATACTTGTAATAAATAATGACACTATAAATTATCCCTATAGTAATAAAATATTCATTTAAATAAAGTGTTTGTTTATTTGAGTATTTACCATTTAGCATTATATTAAATAAATTTATTATCAAGAGTTGATAATATGAGTTACAAATTTATTTAGTACATATGCTATAAATTGTTCATAGTCGAATAATTAATATTTGGGTAATATTAATTAGACTATCACCTCTATCTATTTTCCTTGATTAGTATGTGATACTAATAGTAAGAGGTAGTGAGTCTCATGCTACTTAATATGAGATATTAGAATAGACATGTGGTACTCATGTGATGGGTGGATCGAACAGTGACGTTAGATATGTGATCGCAACAATATTCACTTATAATCAACGATCACAGTTTAGGTCATGATGGTGCATATAGTCCTTTGACCTGAGGTGACACGGTCATCCATATTTGAGTGGTTGGAGTTTATTACCACTTACATACTTATATTAATCACACATGGGTATATGGCATGTGGTGGCTCTAGTCGGTTAAATGTAGGGATGAGTGTTTGACCAAGATGGGATTCATTGCCCGGAGTGAACTGGGATAGATCCTATGCTATCTAAGTTTATTCTTGATGAATAAGTTCCTAGCCAGGACAAATATATCACAGTCTGAAAGAGTTTCAGTGCTAAAAAGTGTTTCTAGTTTTAGTTATGTTTTATCAAGAATAACTTGAGATGAGGTCATATGATACGACTATTAGAGTTTGATCAAACCTTGACTCTAGGCTATATCGGGATCTTCAATTAAAGGGATTTTAGTGCACGGTAATTATGACCATTAGGGTTAGGAATCAATATATGCATTCATTTCTAATTGGGTAGTTGTGATATCGATGCTAGGGTCACTCACAACTTATGAGAACTAAATGTGTATAATTAGGATTTTCACAATTAGGCTTGAAAGAGTTTCAAATAATATCAAGAGTTGATATTATATTCTCATTGCCAATTAGACATGAACCTAGTAAGTCACACCTAAAAGAGTTTTTCAATATCACCTTATTAATCTAATTATTGATTAAAGAGTTTAATCAATTAATTAAGATTAATGGAATTGGATTTATGCTTTGAGCAATGATTCTAGCATATCTT
>CATIWK010086111.1:0-10073 GCA_949634005.1 Mallotus japonicus
CTTCACGGATTTAAAGTTTTAAACTCTTATGTTAATTTTTTAACAAAAATTATTTCCTTTTGGTCCTTAAAGTTTTATATTTCCAACATTCATATCATTTTTTACGTTTTAACACTTATATCACTTTTAATATTGTTTCACGGGTAAAAAAATAAATTTACTTATTTTAATTTCTAATATTTAAATTAAAAACATAAATTTATATACATTTTTAAATAATTTTAAATTTTAAAAATAAATAAACAAGTTAATGTTAAGATAAAAAAATTATAATAAAACTATTGTTTTTCAAAATAAAATATTATGATGAAAAAGAGCACCATAATTAAAAGAGATTATGATAAAAAAACTATTTTATAATTCTTCAAAATTTAAATTTTATATTTTAATTACATTTTTAGTTTTTTGTACAAAATTTTAATTAAATTATTGTGAATAATTTTTTATAATATAACTTTTATAAATAGTGGATACCAATGCATGCCTGTATATCACCAAAAAATGATGATAGAATTTCCAACAAACTCAAACTTTTTATAACCATTATCTTAACCTTCATTTTTTTAATGCTTTTTGGGTACATGAAAAAAAATTATAGTATAAAAATTTATTCACAATAATTTAAAATATTGTGAAAAATAGTAGTATTATTATAATTTTTTAATCTTAGCATTAACTTGTTTGTTTATTTTTAAGATTTAAAATTATTTAAATATGT
The DNA here is from genome assembly GCA_949634005.1 of Mallotus japonicus. Taxonomy (NCBI): domain Eukaryota; kingdom Viridiplantae; phylum Streptophyta; class Magnoliopsida; order Malpighiales; family Euphorbiaceae; genus Mallotus; species Mallotus japonicus. The sequence continues at coordinate 719 of CATIWK010086111.1, forward strand.
ATATAATAATTTAAAATATTAGAAATTAAAATAAGTAAATTTATTTTTTACCGGTGAAAAAATTGTAAAAGTAGTAAATTTATTTTTTACAGGTGAAAAAATTTTAAAAGTGATATAAGTGTTAAAAAGTAAAAAATGGTATAAATGTTAGAAATGTAAAACTTCAGGGATTAAAAAGAAATAATTTGTGTTAAAAATTTGACAGAAGTGTTTAAAACTTTAAATCCGTGAAGTTTAAGGGTCTAAATATACAAAATGAAACTTTAGGGGCCTAAAATTAAAAAACCGATAAGTTTAGGAGCCTCAGAATGAGTTTTGCCTTTACTATTTATGGAAGTGATCATTCTTTGGTTAATTCCCTGCAAAGAATTTTGACATTCACTTATAATGAAAGTATTCTTTGGTTGATTTCACTTTGATTTCACTTTAAACTTTAATTTCAACTCTTTCAATTAATTAACTTATTAACTTTATAACTCAGTTTTTTTTTTTTTTAATTTGTGTTGCATTTATTTTTTGAATATAACTTGAAGTAAGCAAGTCGTTGTTATTGGAGGGAAAAAAAGATTAATTTGTCCGATTAGATAGATTATCTACGAATTTGAATCCAAATTAGCTAGCTAGAAGTAGAAAGTTTCAACAAAATATGATAGAATGAGTCTCAATTTCCATAGAAAATAAACTTGGAGCAATTGGGTATAATAATTAAGTATATTACTAATTAACAAGTCATTATTAGTGTATCTGTTTAAAGAAATTAGAACAATAAATAATTCTAAATCACTTCCCGTAAATATATATATAAAAAATTACTAATTCTTGAAATTTGCAACATAAATTTTCACGAAATAAAATTAAATGAGTTCATGAACAACAAATATTTACATAGACTCGAAACATTTTTGGTGCATTTTGATAATTAAGCATTCATATATATGTAGGTACATGTTAGTATTTAATAAAATACACCAATACAAATACAAAAAAATAAAATTCTGTGAGGGCTTAATAGTATTGAAACTTGTAATTAACGTAAATTGTAGCAACTAGCAATATAAAGTCAATTAGGCCCCTTGCCTTGCTATAGGGGGATGAATTTGAGCTTCAATACAAATCCTAACACAGAACGACTTGCATTAGGTAGCATAACATGGAATTACTAGCATTAGGTAGCATAACATAAATGCAATGGTTGTGCTTGAACAAGTTATGATATCGACTTTTCTTTTTTAGAAAAAAAAAAAATTAACATGTAAGATGATACATATTTATTTAAACTCGCAAGTTATGATACATTTGTTTGATATTTCTTTTATGAATTATAGTCTAACAGGATGGTGTTATTTTTGTATCATGTGATTAGGCGTAAATTTATTGTAAAAATAGTATTAAATAGTTTGGATTCATCTTATAAGAAAAATAATCTTTTTTCCATCATTTAATGAACAAAAATGGTAGAGGAGGCTAATATGGTTTACATGTGGTTTGCTAGAGGAAGGTTATCACTTGTAGGAGGAAATATAGAAATTTAGCAAGAACCCGTCAAGCAAGAAATTAAAGAAAGTGACACCCAAAGGAAACGTTTTTTTTTTTTTTTTTAAATTATCAATACCTAGAATTTATTATATTTTAATTAATTTGTTTCGATTTGGAAAAAACTATAAAAGTAGTAAAAATTTCTCACAAATTAATTTAAAATAACCACATCTATTACAACTCAAACCTGAGACATTGTTTAAACGATAACAGCCACAACAATTATCAGTAAAAGAACCTTTTGATAAACAAAAGAATATTTTTTAAAAAAATGGAAAAAATGACCTTCTAAAACATGTACCAATAATTCTTTCTGAAATTTTCCATTTAATTTTCAAGGATTACATGCCCACACGGGAAACACATTTGTGGAAATTTTAAGCACAAAAGTTATACTCCATTTTTTTTCCACCAATTAAGTAACTCAAGTGAGAATTGCCTTTATAAGTTCATATAATACAACAAAATAACATTTATGATTGTTTCAAGAAAACATAAAAGTCCCGCTCAAAATGTCAACCGAAAGTTAATATTTTGATGGCTACAGTAGAGAATAAAAGGGAACAAATTAAAGTGCCACACTAACACTAATAATTCAAAAGTTCTCTCACTTTGATTATTTTATTTTTATCGCAAAATATTCCCTTATGAGTTTTATCAAGTAGAATTGTAGCTTATTTATCAAGATGATAATATAATCTATTATTTTTTATCACTGTAGATGAAAGTATATAGAATCATCGAATGGTAATTGTTAATAAAGTAAATTTTACTTTGTAAAAAACAAAGTAATCAGACTGCACCCTTTATCTTTTCTTTATAAACCCTTGTTTCTATGAACATGGAATAAGTTTTCTTAGATTTAGTAGCTAGGTATGATCCTTACATATCTATGTAGTTTTTTTTCACCACGTTCTTGTGTTTGAGAGGAAAAGAGTTTATCAAAGTTTAAGCAGAGTTCGAAAAAAAAAAATCCTGAAACTCTATATATCTAAGGAGCTCTTTATTTGAGATCAAGAGTTCTAGTTATTGAGCTCTTATACCGGACTGTAACGATAGGCTTGTTATTCTATAATATCCAAAAAATAAAAAATAAAAAGAACTATAGTAATTTGTGGATTAATTTAAAGGGGCTTAGAGAAACCTTTGGAAGAGCGACATTTGAAACAATGGCATTTGGTCTTCCGGTAAGCATTTGATTTCCTGGGTTTTCCAGCTTAGCAAAGATGTACATATATCACTTGCTGTTGTCCCTGCCAAAAGTTGATTTTCAACTAATGCAAATTTTATTTTTTTAAATCATGTCATGTCATCAGCATCTGTCAACTCTTTTGAGTGAAAATTTCTGTCTGTCTTATTCCTGTGATAAGAGATTGTGAAATTAAAGCTGAGTTTCTTCTGCTTATGGATGTTGAGCATTTATGTTTCTAGTCAGGCACTTCCATAATAAATTGCTATACGTTCCACTTTCCATGTGTCTACTAAGTATTCTATTAGATAGATTACACAATGAACTAGCTCTTGTTTTTCTCTTTAAAAGATATTTTAGGAATAATATTGTTCACTTTATCTCATGCCTACTCCTTGAATTAATCTTTTATATGTTTCGCTGATTAAGTTTTAGAAAAGCTGTAGAAGGCATGAATCTTGCATCTGATGCATATTAACCCATGTCAGCCAGCTCCACAAATAAAGCAAGTTGAGGATCTCTCGTGGAGAAATAAGGAAGAAACCATAATAAGGAGTGATAAGGTTGAGCAGTAGAATCCTCATGATCAGCACCAAATCACCAAATCAATGGAGATAATTCCGGATAACAAAGTTGACTAGAGTATAGCTCATTCATGGACAAAGGATTAGTTTAGCTTGATTGTTCCAAAGATATTGCCTAAATCAAGGCATTTCATTATGTCTTACTTTCCTTGTATTCCTCAAAGAGATTCTGACACAATTAGCTTCCTAATTTGCTTAGCTTGTTCAGTCCTTTATATGGATTGCAATCTTTTTCTTATTGCTCACGTTGAATAAAGAAATACATTTAGATTCAAAAATTCTTCTTGGTATCAGAGCCTCTTGTGAGCAATAAGAGGCAATAAGAAACAAAGATACTTTCATTTCCATGGTAGCCATCTCTCACAATGTTAGCAATTTCATTACCCTCAAATTGAAACAAGACAACTACCCACTATGGCATGAGCAAGCTTTAGCTCTTGTCGAAAGTCAAGGTTTGGTTGGACATCTCACTGGAGAAACAACTGAACCAATCACAACTTCCACATCAACGGAAAAAACATCCAAAGATTCCACAACAACAGCAGAAAAACTCATAGAAGAGGTCATTACATGGAGGAAATCAGATCGACTCCTTCGTGGATGGCTCATTGGCACACTTGCGGAGGAAGCACTTGGCCTTGGTATTGGTCAAGAAACAGCAAAATCCATGTGGGATGCTCTAAAGGAAGCTTAAGCACAAGACTCCCAAGAGAGAGAGTTCACCCTTCGTCAGCAATTGACTTATCTATGCAAAGATGACAACACAACTATTGGTGAGCGCATCCGCAATTTAAAAAAAATCTGTGATAGCTTAGCAGCAATAGGAAGTCCTGTAGCTGATAAAGTCAAGGTTTTCTCTCTTCTTATAAGTCTGGGACCAAAGTATGAGTCCTTCACCACAACCATGTTGAAGCCACCACGCCCAACCTATACTGAACTGGTATTCTTGTTGCAAGGCTATGAACAACGCCAAAATTGGTTCACTACCACTGCTCCAACTCACCACTTGTCTTTTTACGGCCAAAAACAACAAAATTTTTCCAGTCATCGCAGGCCTCAAAGCAACTTCAACTTAAATGGTTGTGGTTTTCAAGCTCACAATCAGAACTTCAACAATCAAGGGCACAATAATTTCAGTCAACAACCAGCTCACAACAACACCAAGCAAGACATAAAAAATCGAAAACCACCTTCTCCAGGATAGCGAAAAATAACACCAGCTGAACGAGAAATGTACAGAAACGAAACCTGTCAAATATATGGTGTCATGGGCCATATTGCCAAAATCTGTTGGCATCTGTCTAAACACTCTCAGAATTAAGATGAAATTCCAAAGGCTCTAGCTGCACTCACACTTGACAATACTGTCTTCGACACGGAATGGACATCAGACACACCACATGACAGGTAATGCTAGAATGTTGAAAAATATGCGTCCTTATCTTGGTAATGATTCTGTTTTAATTGGAGATGGTTCCTTACTAGCAATTAACTCCATTGGTGATGCTCACATTAAAAATGGGAATCAAGTCTTACCTCTCACAGATGTCTTGCATGTACCACATCTAAAACGAAATTTATTATTTATCGGTCAGCTTACTGATAATTATCCTTTGAACTGCAAATTTTCTAATGTTGATTTTTCTATTAAGGATCGGGAGACAGGTCACAAAATGATGACAGGACAACGCAGAGGTGATTTATATGTTATCTCTAGTCCTCATGAATTACATTATTCACATAGATTCAAATCTGGTACAGCTGAAGTGTGGCATCAACGACTTGGACATCCTAAAAAATCTACTCTTCAGTTACTTCAACGTAAAGGAGTAATTGATGTTCAACGATCTACTAAACCTCATTCTATTTGTGATAGTGGCCAATTAGCTAAGCTTAGCAAATTACCATTTTCTTATTCTGACAATTCTAGTTCATCTATTTTTAATAAAATACATTGTGATTTATGAGGACCTTCACTGGTTGTGTCTCTTGGTAAATTTAGTTATTATGCATGCATAATTGATGATTTTTCTCGCTATACATGGATTATTCCTCTTAGAACAAAATCTGATTTTGTTGATGCTTATTTAGCTTTTGAACAATATGTAGCAAGACAGTTTGAGAAAAAAATTAAAATCTTTCACTCAGATGGTGGAGGAGAGTTTGTTAACTCAAAACTTAACTCTCATTTTCAAGCTCAAGGGATTATTCATCAAATTTCTTGCCCGCACACTCCAGAACAAACAGGTATGGTTGAGCGTCGTCATAGAATAATTCGTGAACTAGGTATGGCTATGTTGTTTCACTGTGGTGCTCCTTTATATTTATGGGTTGAAGCATTTACAACAGCTGTTTTTCTTCTTAATCGGTTGCCCTTAACTGCTCTTGACTCAGAAACTCCTTATTTTAAATTGCAGGGGGTGCATCCGAATTACTCTTTTTTAAGGGTATTTGGATCAAGGTGTTTTCCATACACTTGGGACACTCGAAAAAATAAATTTGATCCAAAGACTATACCCTGTGTTTTTCTGGGCTATAGTGATCGACATAAAGGCTATAAATGTTTTCATCCACCAACATAAAAAATAATTGTTTCTCGCCGTGTTGTGTTTGATGAGACCAAATTTCCTTTTCAAGAACAACGAAGTCATGATTCCAGTCTCCTCAAAGATCAATGGATAAGTTTTTTTGATTCATGGACTACTCTTCCTATTCCTAACAATAATTCGTCTTCATTATCTTCAGGTATTTGTGATCCACCTCTTCCATCGGCTGAACTAGCACATTTGAGTGACTCACTTGAAGCGACTTTTGAACCACACACTACTTCCACTCTTACACCAACGGATCTGCCTATCATAACAGTTCCATCTCCGGCACATCAAGATTCAGCAATAATATCATCTTTCACTCTTCCACAAAATGACTCAGAACCTGTTGAACCTTACCACGAAGCATCTGCAACACTTGACCTCTCTATCCCATCAGAACTTCAACCCCAAGGAATGATCACCCACTCTCAACTTGGCATTCATAAACCAAATCCTAAATATGCTCTTACTGTTGCTATGTAAGATATTCTAAGACTTCCACGGTTATTAAAGCCGCTTTCAGCCATACTGGTTGGCGTGCAGCTGTGCAAGAGGAACTTGATGCCCTTCATCATAACAATACTTGGCAACTTGTTCCTCGTGATCCAACAATGCATGTGATTAGGTCCAAGTGGGTGTTCAAGCCAAAACTTAAACCAGATGGAACACTTGATCGTGTCAAAGCTTAGCTTGTTGTAAAAGGCTACCATCAGTTGGATGGCATAGATTACACTGACACCTTTTTCCTTGTCATCAAACCTGGCACTATCCGTCTTGTACTCAGTCTTGCCTTAGTTCGACAGTGGGATATCCGATAACTAGACATTAAAAATGCTTTTCTCCATGGCTTCATTTTTGAAAACATTAATATGGACCAACCTCCAGGCATGATTGATCCAAGGTTTCCCAAGCATGTGTGTAAACTTCAGCAAGCACTATACGGCTTGAAACAAGTGCCTCGCGCTTGGTTTGATCGTTTTAGTACATTTCTTTTACAACATGGTTTTTTTTTAGGTTTATAGTACAAATGGTACCATAACTTTGACCCATGTTTCAAAATGGTACCAGACTTTCAATTTTTTTCTTTTCAGTACCACAAGTTCTATTTTTTTTCTTTTCAGTACCAAAAGTTCTATTTTTTGCTTCAGATTAAAGTACCTCAAACATATCCGATCAAAATTAGAATACGTGGCAGTCGGAATAAACATATTTTTAGTATATTCACCATGTAAATATCCCATTAAACAGCCTAATCATTTTGTTTGTCCCATAGAACAAAATTTTCTTGTGGGCCCCACAAAAATAAAATTTTAGCAAATTTAATTTTATGGAGTCCACAAGATGATTAGACTGCTTAATTAGATGCTTACATGGCGAATATACAAAAAAATTACTTATTCAGGCTGCCCAGTATGCTAAATTTGATCGAAAATCATTAAGTGACTATGATATGAAACAAAATAGAAATTAAGGGACCGAAAAGAAAAAAATTAAAAATCTGGTACCATTTTGAAACATGGATCAAAGTTATGGTACCATTTGTACTATAAACCCTTTTTTTTGTAGTCTCACTGATCCATCTTTGTTTATTTCGCATTCATCGCATGGCACTTTAATACTTCTTTTATATGTTGATGATATGCTTCTTACAAGTTCCAACTCACAGATTCTCACTCAATTTATCAACCTCCTGCACACTAAGTTTGCCATGAAGGATCTTGGCCCAATTCATCATTTTCTTGGCATTGAGATCACACACACTTCAGTTGGATTGCATCTCTCCCAGTCTCACTATGCTCTTACCATTCTTGAAAAAATAGATATGGTGAATTGTAAACCAATGAGCACTCCTCTTGAGGCAAAAACTAAGGGTCTTAACAATCATGCTCTTCTTGATGACCCTAGTTACTATCGGGGAATAGTTGGCGCCTTACAATATCTCACTCTCACACGCCCTGACCTTTCCTATAGTGTTAATTTCGTTTCTCAATTTATGCATGCTCTTACTCACTCACATCTTAAAATGGTTTGCAGGATTTTAAGTTATGTCAAAGGCACTATCAACCTTGGTCTTGATTTCACTTCTAACACAACACTTGATTTATGTGCATTTTCTGATTCAGATTGGGCAGGTTGTCCCACTACTCGTCGCTCAACTACCGGATATTATACTTTTCTTGGCCACAATCCTCTCTCCTGGTGTACCAAGAAGCAACATACTGTCTCTCACTCTAGCACTGAGGCAGAATATCGTGCAATGGCACATACTGTTGCTGAAGTTACATGGTTAACTTTTCTTCTTCAAGATCTCGGCGTCACACAAACTCAACCTCCGGTGATCTTTTATGACAATCTCAGCGCTCTTCATATGACTATCAATCCGGTGTTTCATGCTCGTAGTAAACACATCGAGCTAGATTATCACTTTGTACGTGAACGAGTTGCGCTCGGTCTTCTTGTTACCTGACATGTCTCCACTAACCATCAAGTTGTTGATATTTTTACTAAGCCAATATCTAAGGCTGCACTTGCTTTCTTTTGTCTCAAACTCTGCCTCCAGCCCCGGCCAAGTTTGCGGGAGGGTATTAACCCATATCAGCCAGCTCCCTAAATAAACCAAGATGAGGATCTCTCGAGGAGAAATAAGGATGTTACCATAACAAGGAGTGATAAGGTTGAGTAGCAGAATCCTCATGATCAGCACCAAATCAATGGAGATAATTCTGGGTAATAAAGTTGAATAGAGTACAGCTCCTTCATGGACAAATGATCATCTTAGCTTGATTGTTTCCAAAGATTTTGCCTAAATCAAAGGCATTTCATGAGTTTCCTTGTATTCGTCAGAAGAGATTCTGTCACAATGATCTTTCTAATTTACTTAGCTTTCTTAGTCTATATATAGATTGTAATTCTTCTCTTATTGCTCACATTGAATGAAAAACATATTGGTCTCACTTTGCTTGGTCACTCGGATGCTTCTTTAAGCTTTGGCATTTTGCATTTGAAATTGCAATTTTTGTTTATTAATAGAATGCCAACATAGTCTCTTTTCAACAAAATTCCATACCAAATATTGTATAAAAAATCACCTATTTTTTTTTTAAGGGTTTTTAGTTGTGCTATTTATCCTCTATTAAGACCTTTTAATCAACATAAATTTTCCTTTAGAACAAGATAATATATTTTTTTGGGTTATTCTCCCAATTATCATGGTTATCGATGTTATGATAAAGAGACTGGAAAAATATATATGGCTAGACATGTCCAATTTGATGAACATATTTTTCCCTTTAAGATTGTGTCCTCATCCGTATCTGTTATGACCCGAGTTTTATTAAATTAAATTTTAATAATTAATTTTGAGATTTGCAGTGTTAATAATTATTTTTATTTTATATTATTATTAATTTATTTTATTATTTTATTAAATCATGATGTTTGGTTATTTATAAAAT
>CATIWK010086129.1:0-14517 GCA_949634005.1 Mallotus japonicus
TAGTTTGATATCAAAACTACGTAGTTTTGATATAAAAAACCCTAAAACACAAAAAGCCCTTCTAGGAAACCTAAAGTCACAACTCACAAAATTTAACCTAATTCCTTCATTTCACACATTTCCCCTTTTCCCTCTGCTGCCCCCAACTCACAAACCCATCGTTTTCATCCCGCACGCCCGCACCTGCTCACCGCCACCTTCCACGACTGCTCCCTGAGCCCAAGCTCTGCTACTGCCAACTCACAAACGAAGATCACCCCATTGAGAAGAGATGCCTTAGCCCTGCCAGCTTTCGGAGTTAGGACTTTGCTGTTTTGCGCGATTCAGCTCAGCATTCGTCGGTCACTTGCACAGAGATTCAGCTCACTAACTCGGTTGGCCAGGTTGGTCTCTCGTCCCCGTATGGCGCCCTGCTCACTCTTCTCTTTACTCTTTCTGCGCAACACAGTCTCACTGTCTATTATTTACCCCTGTTACACCTATTCTCATTTGTGCTCCTTTTAGTTCCTAAGTGTTCAAATGTATGTTTCATTCATCTACTTATTGTCAATTCCATCATTTTAATCCCACAAATTTCTTTGTTTGTCCATCACATTTCATTTGCTTCCTTCTTACCTTTCATTAAGTTGTTTTCTTTGTAATCTTTCTCTTCCTGTTTTTCTTTTCCTCTCTAAAACTTCCCCTTGTTTATTCTTATTTCTATTGTGGAATTTTAACAAATGGTTTTTTTGGTTTCATGAATGCTTCAAGGCAGCCAAATGAACGAAATTGTTGTATCCTTATTGCCGCTTAGTCACTGAGGTTATTGTATATGTTGCACAGCTCTCATTTGGTTTCAGTGCACAATATAGCTTTGATTTTTATCTTTGTATATGAATTCCCTCCAAGTCCTCAGCTGTCTTTTCAGATGTGATTCAGAGAAATGGTGTTGCTAGGATGTTATTTTTAAGGAAATCAATGAACTTCCTGTGTTTTGATTAGCCTGACTGACCTTATGTTATTTGTTTTGTTTCTGCATCCACATTGATGTGTAAGACTGTGACTTTTTGCCAAATATGGGATGGCATAAAATGGCATCCATTTCTATACATCTGCAACTTCCTTCTTTCATTTACTAATTTACACATATCATTTTCTTGCTTTCTGCTCTTTCTTAAGCTTGAAAAATTGGCAAACCATGGGAAACAAGCCTGTGGCCTTAAAGCAAGAAAGGGAGGAGATTCTTTTAAAGATTGTTCCACCAGTGGACTCTGCTTATGTTCGATGGCTTGCTCGTGATCTTGAGATGATTCATGGCTTTACTCTGAGGAATTGCAGAGCAGTGAAGCCACCAGATCATTATATTGAATACATGCGCCTGAATGGATGGTTAGATGTGTCCTTGGATGATCCTGATCTGGCTCATCTCTTCCAAAGTAAATAATGTTTTGCAAGGAAAAATTATTGCATAGGACCTCGACTTGCGCTTTCCCTGCAATTTCAGCTGTGTATATATGAAAAGCAATGAGCATGAGGCCGAAGTCTAATAATTTCTCCCACGAAGTGGTGACCTCTTCCACTGGAAGGTGGCTATCTCCCAAACAGTGAGTCATGTTAAGTGGTGTGATTAAACTTGGTCTCCTGTATGATAATGCAAATACTTGGTCATTAAACTGCTGTGTAGTTTACAAGGTGTTGTTTGAGATTATTGGTGTATGTTGACAAATGTTTTTGGACGTCTTGGTGATGAAATTATTGGGAAGATATTTTAAAAGAAGTCAATAATGAGCATTCAGAAATCACTTGCCGCATTGTCTGAAAATATTACTAAAATAAAGTGCATTGATTTGAAAGAAATCAAATTTTCTATGGTATGTACTAAGACACATACCATAGAAATTTTATTGCGGTGTCTGTTAGAGAGGAGTTTTTTTTTTTTCTTTTTTCTCATCAAATTATCTGTTGAAGTAAAATAATGATGAATGTAGTTGAAGATGGTGTTACATCCATAAGGTTGATAAGGGTGAAGAAGAGAGAGATGAGGAATTGCAAGCAGAAAGGGTGATATCATGAAGGGGAGAGGATGGTAGTGCAGTCTGTCAGTCAGTCAGTCAGTCCATGCTCGTCTGCTAGTTTAATGGACTGAGTTTATGTAGCTGTGAAAGCACCATAGAAAGAGAAAAAATAAATAATGGGATGATAGATCATAGCATAAGCATAGTATTATTTTAAAAGTCAGCCCCAAAGAGAAAAAAAAAAAAAGGAAGAAGATGTGAAGTGAGTAGAGTGGGGGTGACAAAGTGGAGAAAGTGGTTGGTTGGTAAATGCGCGCCAAATAAATAATCGTCCCATCTTTCCTCTCTATAAAACCAACAGCCTTCCTTCCCTCCTCTTATTCCCACGCCTTACACCCACATTTTCCTTTTCTTCTGTTATTTTCTTTTTTCTTTACTATATGCTAAAGCTCTTAATAATAATAATACACAAAAACAAATAAATAAAAAACTTTCCATTCCAACTGTGGAATGGAGTTACCAGTAGTATGAAGGCTAAGCTTGTTGTATTAATGATATATTAATAATGGAAAAATGAAGTTGGATTATTTATATTTTGTTTAATTTAAATAAATATACTTCATAAAAAAAAATGTTCTATATTATGTCACGAGCAATAAGAAAATAATTCTATTATCTTTAGTAAAATTATTTTTTGATATAATTAATAATTAGAAATTGTCTATTATCTTTTCTAATATTATTTATATATAAACAATATTAACATAATAATTTATATTATGTTTTTCTATTTTAAATTATTGTTCTAAATAAATTTATTTATATTCATACATTAATAAAATAACAAAAACATATTAAAGAATTTTTTATTGCTCTCATGATATATTAATTATTTTTTTATTTTCATCATTTAACACTTAAAAAATAAATAAATTATAAAAATATTTGTGTAATTAATTATTTTGTTAAGAAAAGCTTTAGTCACTGAGTCAATGGGGATTTGGGCGGGTTGGGGTTGGAGAAAGCGAACCAAATTGAACCGAACCGAACCAAAGTAAATTCCCTCCAATCCATTATTCTTCTTTATTCTTCATCTTCCACTTCTTGTTTGTGTGTTGGCATCGCATCGGTGTTTCCCTCGTTTTCTTCTGCCCGCTTTTTTTAATTTTTATTTTTATTCTTAATTATTAATTTCCCTCTCTTCCCTCAAACCAAGAGCACTACTGCTTCGCTTCGTTATGAGTTACAGATAGATAGATAGATCTCTGTGTCTGCGTGTGCATCTTCCTCAATTCTCCTCCAAATTCCTCTCTTTTGGTATCTCTCTTTCTCTCTCTCTCAGTCTCCGTCAGATACAGATCCTCTCTTTCTTTCTTTTTTCCTCTTTTAATCTTTCAAGTTTGTAGACATCTTGTTGTGTTTTGATTCTTGTAATTCAGAAAGGGAACAAAAATGTCCAATTCTTCTTCACCTTCTCCCTCTCCTACTCCTAATCCACACATGAACACAGCACCTATGTCTATGTCTATGCCTATGCAACAGCAGCAGCAGCATCATAATTCTTTGAAACGGCAGCTCCCTTTCTCCTCCATGTCCATGACTATGAAGCCGCCTTTCTTCCCTCCTGCTGAAACTGACTACCATCGCTTCTCCACTGACCCTTCCTCCGATCATCACCCTGATGCCATCGTTCTTAAACCTCCTCCCCCTCCTCCTCCTGTAAGTTCTCTTTCTTTTTTTCCCCAAAGATCTGCTGCCTATCATTCTATTTTTTATTTTGTTACTTAATTTGCTCACAATTTTTTTCTGTAATTATTTTTATTATTAATTTATCGATGGCTTTCCTGAATTGTCGTCTACTCCACACTGCTCAATTGCTATTTTTCACTTCAATTAATTAGGCTCTTTTCTTTAATTTACTGATTGTTATTCTCATTTGCCTAATAAGTAAAGTAATTCACCTCTATTAACTGCAACTGAACACACCACCTCCTATTTATGCATTCTCAGGGTTACACAACACAAAAGGCCTTTGCCTTTCACTGAAATTATTTGTTGAATTGCTTCCATTTTCTTTTAGTTTGACCATACTTTGAATGTTTCTTCCTCTTGATGAATTGTAACCTCTTAATTTTGGCCACAAACTTTACCCTCTTTCTAAAATTAAACACCTGCATTCACCCACCTTAAATGCGGTGCATTACTACCCAATGTATGTATTGCTAATGCTGCTGTTCACATACTGAGTTCAGGTCTTGTTACATTACAACTTATAATTCCTTCCCAACTAAAACCAAGTATCAGATGTGGTTTATTGTTCCAAAACTGTTTTGGCAAGGGAAAATTTTTTGGATTGCTGGTGACCAGTTGGTTGGACTGCTAGTTTGCGTTGTTTGGGATTGATTTCAGATCTCTTAGTGATTTTATGGCGAGAACTATCTTTTGAGCAAGAATGTTGCTGAGATTGAAGCATTCATCAGTACTTAGAAATAGATGGGATACCGCAAAGACTATAGATGTTAGATGTATATATAAAGACCACTTCCAGGTTCTTTTGTTGTTTGACAGTGGTGTGATGGGGTTGTACCATTTCCAAATAATGTTCTTTCATGTTTCTTAAAAGAAAATCAATAGATAAGATACATGCACTTTTTTTTTTTTTTGTTATCGAGAAGATCAATTATCGAATTCTATCAGCACTTATGTTTATATGCCTCATCCAATTGGTTGTCCACATATCGTGATGCTTTGATGTTCATTGACATCTACAAATTCTTGAGGATCTTTTTTGGCTCATTAGAGCTTGCTGTCAGCTGAAAAGGGGAATTTTGTATGCAGTGACATTTGTAATTGGGTTGCGCTATTCTTTCATTAATTTTAGAGTTACATATTCATGGAAGGTATTAAGATTTTATTTATCAAAAAGAAGAAATTGAGGTATTTGCTGGCTTAGCTTCCTTTATGTGAATTTGAAGAACTGCATAAGAACTAGTATACTACCTTGAAGACTTCATTATTTCGTTTTGAACTTAACTTGTCTGTTTTTTCATCAATTAGTTCTCAAGATGTATAAACCAACTAACACCAGCCAAGAGAGAATAGTTTAGGAATGGTTTGCTTGTTTTGGTAGACATTCCTATTCACTATCTTCCCTGCCCACACACACGTAAGAGAGAAAGAGAAAATGCACAATGCCTCAAAATGCTTTGTTTTGTAATATCTTTATAGGCTTACTAAAAATTCGGAAGGTTATATGCATTTATCTTTTGAATTTTCTTGTTTAATATGTTGAGTTCTTTTATATTTTGTCTGTCTATTTTCATGGGCCATCATCTTTGGCACTGTGCTGGTTGTCTAACATATATACAATGCCCTTGCATATGCACAAAATTTGTAGTCAGGATGTGTGCATGTGTGTTATGATTCTTTAAGTTTTTCTAGGATCTTAACTTATATGTTGTTACTTTTATTTTTCTATTAACATGTGGTTATATTAGTTTGTACGTGATACTAATTATGGTTTGAAAAACTTAAATGGTGTTTATCAGCCACTAAAGCGGAAGAGTGATGCAACAGATCATGAAGTTGAGTCCAGTGACTGGAACACTGGTCCTGGATACATGGAAGTAGTTAACAGTCCCCTCCAGACACCTGTATCTGGAAAAGGTGGGAAGGTTCCCAAGACATCGAGACTTTCAAAGAGCAATAAATCAGGACCTCAAAATGCTGGTTTGAATCTTGGTGTGTATTACACCGTAAACTTTCTGCATTTCGATCCTGTATATGTGGCTTTAGAGTATTTTATTAGCTAATTGTTGGGTTAGTGTGGATTAGCAGTTGGAGTGATATGGTGTTATAGTTTTTTTCTTATTGTGATTCTCCCTTACCTCCATTGACACTGTTGCAGAAAAACAAAATGAAAGCAAGCACAACTAATGAAAAGTTTTGTTGATTGACAGGTTCTCCTGGAAATAATGTTACTCCGACTGGTCCCTGTCGTTATGACAGCTCCCTTGGTAAATTCTATTTCTTTAACCATTTATGTGTTATTTTGAACCAGCGTTGTTGGTATTTGGTCCCATTGTGATCTCTATTGCAAATAGCTTTGGTAATAAAACGAATTTATCTTAGGATGGTAAAATATTCTTTGATTCTGATTTAGGTCTCTTGACAAAAAAGTTCATCAATTTGATCAAACACGCCGAAGATGGAATTCTTGATCTTAACAAAGCTGCTGACACTTTGGAGGTGACGATAAATTTTTCACATTCAATCTGTCCTGCATTTTAAATTTATAGCTTTTGAAGGTTCTCTCTCTGCAGGTGCAAAAGCGCCGGATATATGACATAACAAATGTTCTAGAAGGCATTGGTCTCATTGAAAAGAAGCTGAAAAACAGAATTCAGTGGAAGTATGGAGTTAGCTTCTTCTCCTTCAAGCTCCCTTTATTTTTTGTTTTCTTCCACATCATTTACTGGCTAGACAGTATTGGTTTATGGGTTGATGTAATTTAATTAATTTTGCACATGACGAGCAACTGAATACTTGATTGATATCAGGGGACTTGATGTCTCAAGGCCAGGGGAAGCAGATGAGAGTGTTGGTAGTTTGCAGGTATGAAATTATTTGAAATTTGCAGCTTCATACTCACGCTAACGAATAACCTTAGGTTTTGGAAATCTTTGATAGTGTATTTCTATGTTTTGTTCTGTTTTTTTTTTTTTTTTTTTTTTTTTGGGCACCATAATTGGAATGTTTCCAGAAAAACTTGCAAACTGATTAGAATGAGAATTGAGAATTGAGAAATGCCTTTTTTTTATATACATGCATACATACGTGTGTATATATATATATATATGTTTGAATCAAGCATGGTATTAACTTAGATGTCTTATATGTCCCCATTTGGGTTTGGCTATGAAGAATGTCCTAATTTAGCTTTGCAAGGGGCTACTTCTCACCACTGGTCATGGCCTCAATGTAACAAATTATGTTTGAAATTGAACTGTACACCATGGCTAAGTGGATAGTATTTGCTATACTAAGCTAGGGTGAACTTTTTTTTTTTTTACTACATCTAATTTTGTGTCACAATGTATAGTAAGTTAACATGAATTTTTTTTTTTTTGGTTACAAGAATTTTGTATCACCAAGTATGCCAATTTAAATAATGATGGATCATGCACCATTTCTGTTAGCTATGGGCAGAACTTAAAAGCTAAAATAAGAAAAAGTCTTTCTCAGATGCAGGCTTTGGATTTATGCCTTATGGTTCTTCTCTTTACAGGCAGAAGTTGAAAACCTAAACATTGATGAACGCAGATTAGATGAACAAATAAGGTTGTGTAGTTCTTCCTTCTACTTATGCAACTGTCATATGTTTGCTTGTTTGCAACTTTTGATTTGTGCTGATGTTTTATGTTGCTGCAGAGAAATGCAAGAAAGACTGACAGACCTCAGTGAAGATGATAATAATCAAAAGTGAGTTCTTACCTTCTTGTTTGAACCAAATTTTAGTTACTTTTATAATAGTAATTATCTGTATTCATGGAATTAGTGTATCTTGTGTTTTTATCATATTAGGTGGCTTTTTGTTACTGAGGAAGATATCAAGACCTTACCATGCTTCGAGGTTTGTTCTTTTTTGCTTCACTATCACATAAGCTTTTGACTTGTTGCTTGGACTGTAACTGCATTGTCAATACAATTTCTTCTTTTGGTATATAATTTGTTGTTTTTAACAGAACGAAACCTTGATAGCAATTAAAGCTCCACATGGAACCACTTTAGAAGTCCCAGATCCGGATGAGGTGATTGGATATGCAGTCAACCAATTACAGTACATAATGTGTTTATCTATGCATGTTCCTCATCACAGGCTTTCGTTTTTGCAGCAGGCTGTTGACTATCCCCAGAGGAGATACAGGATAGTGCTCAGAAGTACAATGGGTCCAATAGATGTTTATCTTGTCAGGTACTGCCGCTTCTAGTCTCTGTTTTACCTTAGTTGCTGATTGTAGACATTCCGCTGTTTATTTCTTATTGAAGTTTTTAATTGACTCTCCCCTCCCCACAAACAAACCAAAATTTTCTTAGTCAATTTGAGGAGAAGTTCGAGGAGATTCATGGTGCTGAGCCACCTCCAAGTTATCCATCAAGTTCAGGCTTTAATGAGAATCCAACACCCATAGCGACCCCAGGGAAGAGCAGAGGAAAGGAGATTGAAATGCAGGGCTTAGATGCTCATAGAATGTGCTCAGAACTTAGTGCATCACAGGACTTTGTGAGTGGGATCATGAAGATTGTTCCCTCAGACGTAGATGTAAGTTCTCTTATTTGGTGTATTTTTTTTCTTCAATGCAAGTTGCTAATGTTCTATGTTTGCTAGACATGTCAAGAAATCTCACAAGGACGGGCATGTCTTTGTTTTTGGATGATCATTTGAATCTTCAACAAGCATGATAATTGTAAATAACACTTGGAATTTAGCATGCTGAAAAAAATTGGAGTTCCTGGATGTGGGGTTTTCTAGCAGATTGGAAAATAGTTGATGATTCATTACCAAAACAAAATAGGGACTGATTTTTTGCATCCAGAGTTTTTAAATTTTGTGCTCAAATTTTTGTTTCATTGCAGAGTGATGCGGACTACTGGCTTTTATCAGATGCTGGTGTTAGTATTACAGACATGTGGCGTACAGAACGTATCCTTACTGATATTGCACACTTTTTTTTCAAAGAAAAAAAATTATTTAATTGTTATTGTCACATAACTCATACTCTGCATTATTATTTAATTGTTATTGTCACAAACTCATATATTTCACATTAAATTCTGAATTCCTTGACTAAGAATATAGCTGGAGTAGAGTGGAATGAGTTTGACGCGCTTCGTGATGATTATGGCACAGCAAATGCCAGCACACCCCGACCTCAAACTCCGCCATCCAATGCAACTGAAGTGCCTTGTAATACTAACACTAGTGTAGGATGAATTGAAAATGTTGATGAACAGCGAAAGACAGGATGGATTTTGGTTGAGAACGTATGATGTCTATGCATCTCCCCTTGAGCAGCTCGAGCACTTAGGAGGTTGGGAATGGCAGTTCGCAGGATGGATCATAAGTGTTCCTTGAAAATCCTGGAACCAGTGAATTGAATAGGAAGTAGCTCGTGCATTGTACAGCTCAAGTATAATTTGCAACACATGTAATTCTAATTCTGTAGAAATAAGGTCGCTAATGTATTTCAGGGTCAAAGTTCATAGTTCTTGTATATTACACTCCAATCCTGGCATTGTTACATTCGGCACGTGTGGTTAGGCAGTGAAATCATGTAAGATATGATGTGAATATGTGATTATGGAAAAATATTTAATTTGATTAGAGCCGAAGATGAATAGATATGTGATCTGATGCATTGCTCTCTTTCCGACATCCAAAAATAACTACCGAGTTGTGCAGTTATTTTAACTTGATATGCAAAAACCTTGGAACTTCATGTTTCCTGATTGATTTCAGGAGCTTTCTTTATCTTGATCGACTTTCTTTCCAATCCAACTGGCAACGATGGGAGTGAGAGCCACAGTAGGGGGAAACCTTATCGGAGATGCAGCCTTATGTGCAGCATATGCCAAAGCAAAGGTCCCAACTTTCTCACCGGTGGCGTCAGTTGAAATTCCCACCTGAAAATTTTTAATACATGTGAATTAATTGTTTGTTTCATCATCAAATTTGTTGTGCGCAGACAGAGTATAAATAAAAGGAGTAATAAATGAGAAATGGGGTTACCTTTAGCAGCAGTGCTTGGACATCAATGCCGGCACTAATAAGGGCGTAACAGAGAGAGAAAGAGATCAAGGACAATGTAATGGAGGTGGCCAGGTAGGCTCCTCCGTATTTAGCTAGCAGCTCCTTTGCTTGGTCTCCCTTGGATTTCTTTGTCTCACCTTCGTCTTCTCTGCTTTGCTCTTCTTTTGAGCTGAATATCTTCATGGCAGCATACCAATTTCGAAAGAAATTAAAGAGCAGCAGCAATTATCCTTCTCTAACAACTAATATAATTCTATACTACAAGTCGAAGAGACAGTTCTGCAAGCATTAATTCATTTCTATATAATTTAATATAAAGATTGAGCAAGTGTGGTTCCACTATTCAAGAAAAGAAGGATTATACTGAAATATTGTGACTGATAATGCAATCCAAAGTGAAAATATTGTATTTGAGAGTAGCAAAATGAAGAAACAAATTAAATAACATGCTATCCATATGGAGCATACAAAAGAACATAGCAAATTGAGTAAGCAGCAAAATCCCATGAGCATGAGCAATTTTTACAAAATCAATTCAGGTGTGGCAAAAGTAAAATCTCAAGTTCATAAATTGAACTGATAAATGAATTTGGAAACTTAGAACAAAGAAACCCAATAAATTAAGGACCGAATACATAGCAGTTAATAAGAATCACAATCAAAATTACCTTCCAAAGACCAGCTTCCAGACCATACTTCTTGGTAACTTCCTCAGCTGAAGAAGAGGAAGAAGATGGGGCTTTAATATCTTGGGATTTCTCTTTGATAGCTGTGGTCCTGAAGCGTCTGAAAGTGGATTTGGGAGCAAAAACAGAGTGGGCGTTGAAGTTCTTGTTAGTGAGGAAAGAAGAAGATAACAGAGGAGAGAGATGGAGAGGTGTTGCCATTGCGATTTGCTATTTGGTATTTGCAAACACACACCTGATCTAATCTTTCTTTCAAGTTAAGCTTACCTCAATTGCATACGTATCATCACACTTAGGCCTTAGCAATATAATAGAAGGAATATGTTGTGGATGGCATGCCAGCATGGTGAATGAAAAGGGCAGCAAGCAAATTTATGAGCTTGAAGGGCCATTTTGGTCATATATATTGCTTACCCATTAGTAAAGCCTACGGTGAGGGAAAGAGCCAAGTATCAACAATGAGAAGAAAGGAAGATAACCTTTTTTCTTTTTTTTTTTTTAATTCCAAACACAAATTGATTACTTATTGAGTTTCCAATTATTTATAAAAAATTCTTCCAATTTACTCCACCTTTTATATATATTTATATATGGGAAAATAGAGGAAAGAAAAATGATAAACCATCTCGTTTCTAAGCGGATAGACCACTTACCTTATATTATAGTCTACTTTTGAAACTCAAAATATTGTTACTAATACTTGTAAATTGATTTATTGGCTTGGGTGTTTAAGGTCATTGCTCTAACAAAAAAATAATAAAAATAAAAGATAAAACTAAAGTTGGATAATTCTCTTTATTTTTTTTTTAAAAATAATAGTAAATAGATAATTATCTTTTCAACAATAAATTTTAAAAATAAAATCCAACAAGTTAAGATAAAAAAGGTTAATATAACAATCTTAACATTTTTTTTTTTGATATATATTCAAATATCAATAAGTTAAGTGAGTGAACTAAAATTCCAAAAGAGTTTTTGCTTTTGAAGGCGAAGAAGAAGGTTGCATTTCCATGCAAGATTCAAAGTGGAAAATTTCCAAGGTTAACAAATCTAAGAGCCTAGTTGATTGCATCAGCTTACTCTGAAATGGAAGGAGATGATTTGGACTACAGTTATGGGTCTTTCGAATATATTATGGGTAGTGATGATGAAAATGTAAGTAGTGCATCTCAAGATTTTAAGTATATTTCATTGAAAGATATCATTCCTTACAATCTTGTAAGAGTTAATTCTGCAAGATTTTCACCTGGCCGGCTTTTAAGTATTATTTGGGATGGATTAATTAAGCCTCCTGTAAATGCTTGTTTTCATTTTATCAACAATCATATACTCTGCAAGCTTTTGATTTGCTAATTCGAGTCATTTAGTCCATGGGTCTTTTGTTTAATTAATTTTAATATTAATTAGTTTGTTAAACAGCTAGCCAGGTTAGTATTATTTGCATTTTATGGTGGTTTTTTCCGAGATAGTGTCAATATTTTTTAGTTTGTTAGTCGCTAGGAGATCGAATATCCCACACCTCAAGTGGCGCTGTAAATACCTTTTGTTCGTTTTTAGGTGGCAATGAAAATTTAATTTTGTTATGCAAATGTAAATTAGTAGCTAGAAATTTTATTTTCTTCTATCAATAATATTAGAGTATATATATATATATATTTTTTTTTTTTGTTATGTTATATTTTTATTTTTCTTTAGCAAATGTTATATGTAATCACTCACATATTGTGCAGTGTTTTTTGTAAAATTTAAAAGGAAAAGTCAAAATTAATTAATTCATTTTTAAGGAAAATAATATTGGTATGAGCAAGCAATTAAGTGAACACTAATATAAAAGCAATTAACGACTACATAATAATTAATTATTGTTTTGTTGGTTGTTTGGGGTTTGAAGAGATGTTGATTCACTCAGATGAAGATGTAACTAAGCGATAATAATAAATTGGAAAAGGACCCGATCAGGTTGTTAATTACATTATAATTAAGGGAAAAAGAGTTTGGTTAATTTGGTATAACATCAAAACCTCAATATATATACATATAATTAAGGGTAATAACTTTTAATTTGATGAAGAAATCATTAACACTCTTTTTAACTAATTGGTTGACCTATCATTCATAATTCATGAGTATGAAAACAAATTTTTATAAGAAAAATTAGATAAGTGTTTAACAAAATCAGTTAGAAATAAATATAATATTAGGTTAAAGGGTAAAGATTAGATTAATTAACAAATCAAATCTTTATTATTATTATTTTAATTTTATAGTCTAAACCTCTACGTTAAGTCAAACAACATAATTTGAAAAAGAAATGACTCCTACCACAACAACAACAACAACAGTAACAGCAATATTTTTGTTAATTAGTGGTTTATAGTATAGATACCTCACAAATTAAAATCTATATATAAGCTATTGCTCTATATATAGAAAATCACTGAGTGTGAGTCTTCTATAATAAAAATTAAAGTAATGCCCTCCTCAACTTCAAGAAAGAAAAATAAACTTGTTAAAACACTCCGCAAAGCAGCAAATGCAAGCTGCGGCTGTGCCAAGCCTAAACCTAATCCTAAACCTAAACCTAAACCTAAACCTTCTGATGATGTTCATCACCCTATACCTATTATTACTCATAAACCCAAAACCACAACTTCCTTCAACTCTCCAGAGCCTAATTGTTCTTCCTCGACTGACTCCATGGCAGAAGAAGAAGGAGAATACGGGTGGAGGAGGAAACTGATGTTGGACAGCATTGCTGTGGTGAAAGATTCTAACAACCCGTATCAGGACTTCAGGCATTCTATGCTGCAGATGATGTTTGAGAAGGAAATCTGCTCCAAGAACGATCTTCAGCAGCTGGTAAATTGTTTTCTAGAGATGAATTCTCCATGTCATCATGGACTCATTATTCAAGCTTTCACTGAGATCAGGAATGAAGTCACCGTATCCAAAAACCCACAGAGATAATTCCAGGACACACACCTACCTATCAATTAATTAAGATATATATTGGATTTGGAGGGGCAACATTATTATTATTATTTATTTATTTATGGTCCATAATCTCATATATATATATATATATATGATATTTTGAAGTTGTTTATTTTATTTTTGTTGTAGCTTAGCTTAGAATCGATGACTACTAGAAGCTGTTTCCGATGTTCCTTAACTCTGTAAATTAAGTCGCTGCTGCTGCTTAGCTGTGTACAAGTGTATATAATTACGCTGCGTTAACTGTGTGCGTTCTTCTCGGAGAGGAGATTTTTAGATACACTAATTCACCCCTCCTGCTGCTACCTGCTAGTTGCATCATCATCATCGTATTATATTTACAGGACCATATCATATCATATGCAATGCTACAAAGAAAAAGAAAACAATTGATTACGTTTTTTATAGGGGATAGTGAGAAGGTCCTGATGGTATACCTATTTTTAATGTATAATTTTAATTTTAAAAATTTTTTAAGCTCGTTTTTATATATTATAATATGATATGCTTAAAAATAATAATAATAGGGTAAATGCCACCAATAATATTAAAACATTGCACTTGATTACAAAATGGTATTATAACTTTAATCTGTCCTTAACTTTAATTTTAGTTTTACCATGAGGTCCCCAACCAAAATCAGGCCAATTTTGATGACATGACCACCAGAATTGCCACGTCATATGCCACATCAGCAATTAAAAACAAAAGTAAAAAAAAGTTATGGTACCATTTTGTAATCGAATGCAAAGTTTTGGTACTATTCATAGAACTTACTTTATTATTAATAGTATAATTCTTAAGAAATTTATTTTATTTAATTATTAATTTTTCTAAATTAATTATAATTAAAAATAAAAATAAAAATAAAAATTTAAATTAAATTATTATTATTATTATTATTATTTACATTTGAATTTTAATATTACATATCTTACTATTTAATATTAAATATTTTAATTTTCAATTTAATTTGATTTTTTATTTTAATTGAATTATTTTAAATTATAATTTTTAAGCACAAAATATATTA
>CATIWK010086130.1:0-10514 GCA_949634005.1 Mallotus japonicus
ACTCTTTTAATGCCTTTCTAAAAACCTTATAGTTACTGAATTTTAAACCCTTAACCAGTTGTGGATTAACAAATCCCTCAACTTCATCAAATTCAGGAAAACACTCATGCTCATTATCAGAACCAGTCAATGAATTCAAATCATCATTATCTACAGGAGCCTCAAATCCTTCCATCATATCATCTTCAGTAAGATCCTCAGTATATGTAGGGTCCCTTTCTTGTTCATCAGTAGATTTAGCTGTATTATCTCCCCTACTTATTGCTTTATCTTTATCATTCATATTGTAATTTAGCCCATCATCACTACCTTCATAGTCTGCATATAGTTCACTTGGTTTATCATCTTCACTAGATGATGTTTCATTCCCTTCACTTGATGAAAACAGTAATCTCCATCATCTGAATCACTGTCTAACAGCCCTTCTAGGGTCAAACCCTCTACACAAAAACTCCTGAATATCTACTAAACCTACTTACATTCACACTACTCTAATAACCCACATTTTCCTTTGCTACATTCAGACCACCCTCACCAATACCTGATTGTCCAACACAAGGCTCAACACTACATTCAGAAGCCTCACCAACACCTGACTGCCCAACACCAGGCTCAGCACTTGACTACCCAACACCAGTCTCACCACCACCTTGCCCAACACTAGGTTCAGCACCACCTGGAGGGTCCTCAGCACCCTGCCCAACACCAGTCTCACCACCTGCACTACTACCACCAGTTGCACTACCACTATAGGAATCAACACCTACCTCACTAAACTCGTAATATGTTTCAGCCAAGTCAACCATATCATCAATGTCATCCATACCCTCATATGACTGTCCACCGCAGTTAGAATCAACTTCTTCCCTATGTTTTGCAAGACTAAACTCCTCAACACCAGCACTATAATCAACAGCTATAGGTGGATCAATTCTAATATAATACAATATTATACATTCATCACCCTTATTATTATTCAACATATTTTCCATATTTTTATCATCAACTATATGTTCTAAACCCACAGTTCCATTAATTCCAGAGATTTTAAACCACATGTCAGCCCCACCAGTGTAACCCAAATCATCTTTTCCATAACCTAGAAGCTCATGATAAGAAAGGTAGTCAATATCTTGATTTTGAATATACCTGATTCCACCACCTTCATATCTCCAATTTTGATCATCATTCTTATTCTAATGGCAACCATAGTGAATCTGGAAGCTAACCACCTCTACAATGAGCTGTATTTCATAAAACTCCCCATTTTAGTGCAAAATACCACATGCAACCAAGAAACCATATAATGAAAACTGATATATTCCTTCATACTACAAATCTTCAATATTTTTTTCTCTTAATCCCAAATGCGATAAAGAAGACAAATAATGTAGACAAAAATTCCATCCGACCCATTAACACTTCCCACCCAAATTCCATCTGACCCATAAACCATACCCAATCAACTAACCCAACCTGTTCAAATGCCTTAACCTTAACCCGACTCTATGACCCATAACCCAAAACATACAAAAGCCCTCCCCAAACCCTAACCCCAGCAAAACGACACAGCATGGTACTTGACTTTTAAGTAAATAAACAAATAAAATTACCTCTCACAAATTACTTCAAGCTTCAAATTCTAAATCCCTTATGCTTAATTTGGTGATTGATTTCAAAATTACTTTATCAATGTTGAAAATTTCGATCAGTTGGTGAAGGTTTAGTGTGTTAGGTTAGGGAATTTTCATTTGAAGAAAACCCTGATTTCATTTGGACAATGAGTTAAATGAATATACTGAAGATTCATTTAATGGTTTTGGTTTTATATTTTTTTTTATTATTAGTTGGCGTGGAGTGGGCCATGGCAAGGATGACATGTCTTTAGCTATTGGGCAAACTATGCCACATGGGCGCCAGCTAGGACATAATTAACGACGTTTGGCGCATAAACTTAAAAGTGTGTAACGGTGTTAAACTCATACTTAAAAGTGTCACAAAAAAAAAACCACATACTTAAAAAGCTAAAACTGTGAAACCACAGGGTGGTTTTTCGTACTTTCCCCCACTAAACAATAACTTCTATTTTCCAGTTTTCTTGGAAAAATGTTCTAGAAAACAGGCTTGTTTTCCAAAACTAAACATGCCCTGGGTGTTTCTGTTTTCATTCTTATTCTTGAGTTTTAAATGTTGCTGCCATCCTCCTCTTCTGTATCTTCTTCTTCTTCTTCTTCTCCTCTAATTTCGTGTATATATGGAGGAATATATCTTTTGAATGCACTTCTTTTCATTGTTCTTATTGGATACTCTTTTTTTATATAGGATTATTGGACACACCTCCAAATTTGGTTTTGAACTCTATATTTTGACGTACTTTTTATTTATTAAATTTGAGTATTGTGAAATTCTGGGAAAAAAAGTTCTTGGTAACATCTACTAGAATTGTAGAAAAACTTGCTTCAACCATATCCTAAAATATTTTGTCTTTATATAATACTAAATTTTAAGGAAAAGATGTTGAAACAAAAACTATTTAATTACACAAAAAAGATGTCTTATATTTTGTTTTATTCGCTCGACTTATTTAATAGGTTAAAACATTTTTAATGTTTTTTTAAAAGATGTTTCCTTCAACCATACTTAGCTTATAAAAGTGTGGTAATTTTTTAAATCTATATAATAAATTTGAAATGGTTTAATTATCTGAATCGGTATAATTATCATAAAGTTGGTCTTTAAATTTGGGTCAATAGAAACTTGACTTCATTCTATGCTGACAGGCTTTGTGCCTCTAATACATTCAGTGAGTTAAATGATAATTAACCATATATAAATTTTTAAGAAGAAGCAATTCAAGTGAATGCATTGAGAGATTAAATTGCTTATAGTCTAATGAAAGTAAGAGATGATATATAAAATACGATAAATAGCATATGCTTGAATTTGAAAATAATAACTTTTATTATTTACTATTTTATTGATTTTATTATTACTTTTAATGTTGAAAGATATTACTATTGTTGTTATTGTTATTCTTGTTGTTATTGTTGTTGTTGTTATTGTTGTTATTATCATTATACATTTTAGTTGTATATAAAAATAATAAATTATGTCCATAATGGTCAATTTATATACTAACAGCAACAATTCAAAAGAATTTCACCAAACATTATTATTAATCAGCTATCAGCTACCAACTACCAGCCAGCTACCAGCTATCAGCTGCTATGATCAGCTAAACCAACCTAAATCAACATCAATTTTATTCTCATTGATAATATCTAAACATCCATAATAAACACTCAGATAACCATTTAAACCATCTACTTTGCATTTAGGATCAAAAACACATGCAACAAGATTAATATAATATATTTAAAATAATTTAACCATTTTAATTTTATTAATAAAATTGATTCTTTTAAAATAAAATCATGTCCATACTCTTGTAACGCACCAACAATATTAATGCATTCAATTAATAATAAATAAGAAGTTGCATAATAAACACCACTTAAAACATACGTTGCATCATTAAAAACTTTTAAAATATCTAAAACTTTAGTGTAAACTTCCCAATTTTGTGGAGATAAATTAACTTGTGGCACATTGTTGAAAATAAATGTGCACAATAAATCTCTATATCCTTATGATTCGTTTAGTAATTCATAAGTTGAATTCCAACAAGTTGGAACATCTCTTGCAACTTTTTTTTTTTTATGTTCTTTTACCTTTCTTTACAAAATCTTCCCCATAATTTCAAAACTTGTAAATATGTCCATGAAAATGAAATTGTTTTTTTAATAGGAGAAAGGAGCACATACAAAAACCTTAAACCCTTTTAAAATATTTTTTTTCAATTTCTTTTGATAATGCAGTTGCAAATACCGCATCAATTAATGATCTTCAAAATAGATGTCAACCTAGTATTTGTGGTAAATTTTTTCATGTTAGGTGTGCATATTATATTTTAAATTTAAATTTTTTCATGGTAAATATTATTGGTTGTATGACGTTCATCAAAAACTCTAAATGCAATAATTTATTTTTGCAATAACCATTTATTATCAATCCAATGATATGTAATGTCCATATATGAATGATTTTAATAATAATCATCCCAAATATCACTACAAACACAAACACGTCCATTAAAATTCACAAATAACTTTTACAATTCTTTTTCTCGTTATATAGATTAAATAAAGTACGTTTCAAGGTATTTCTAGGCACAAGTTTAGCACAAGAATTTAAATTTTTTTGCAACAATTAACAAACCCCACTTTTTAACTAAAAAATAAATATTCCATGCTAATCACTTTTGCTAATTCAATTTTATTTTGTTCATCACTATATCTAAATAATTTAGAAGGGAAAGAGAAAGTTGTGAACTCGGTAATTTGGCTTTGTCATTTTTCACCACCAATTTATATAGAATTTTTTTTATCCAAATGCCTTCTAAAAGTTCTATAACCACCCCTAACTTTTAAATTTATAGTGTTGGCCATAATAATTGCAAATTAAGTCATAGGAACCATCCAAGTTACGTATCCTCTTAAAATGACCTTTAAAAATATCAGATTGTGATTGAATTTTTTCTTCTTTCTGTTGATGTGGTGGAGAATAATTTGTAATCTCATCCACAAAGGCTTCTTGACTTTCTTGGGTTGGATAACCATCTTGCAAATTATCTATCATATCATCTAAATCAATAATATTTGGTTGTGATTTACCAAATTATTGGGATCAATTATGATTACAACTTCCACTTGTCATTTGTGTAAAAAAATAGAGTGAATAAATAAAAAAAATTGGTGAGAGTGAATTAACAAAAACTTTGCGAGAGTGAATAAATAAAAAATTAGGAGAGAGTGATTAAATAAAAAATATTATAGAGAGAAATTAATGATAAAGAATATTATAGTATAGAGAGTGAAATTTGAGAATTGATTTGAGATTAGAGAATATAGAGTAGAGAATTTTGTGAAGAAAACACTTCCTCCCCCACTCGGTATTTACAAACCAAAAAATAATTTTTGAACTTCCTAAAATAACCCCCCCTAAGTTAATTATTATATAGTTATTAAAGAGGGTAAATTTTCATTTATTTATTTTAATTTTTAAAAACAAAAATATATACATATATATAAAGGGGGAGGCATGTGGCCACCTCCCCCTACATGCAAAAGACCGTTGCATGTGTACGATTTGCATGTAGGGGGAGGGGGCCCTATATATATATATATATATATTATAAGTTCAAAACCAAAACTATCGATTCCGATATCATCTGGGGAGGAATCGACCTTGAACCTACTTCCCCCAGTTTCAAGCCCAAACCCTGCCCATGGCCAGCCCTATTTAGCTAGATAAAACTCACATCTAGTAACAAAATTGTGATATATATATATATATACACACACACATACTTAATTTATTTATTGTTTTTTAAAAAACAACCAAGCCGATATTCAAACCTAATTTAAATAACTTTAGTTTGGATTTTTTTAGTATTATCTAATTTGATTAAGAGTTTAAATATTTAAAACTAAAATTTTTTGTCTAAATTTAAATATTTAGTGGTAAACTAATCAAATCGAACCGTATATGTTAGTAATTCGATTTGGTTCAATTTAATTACATTTTTGGACATCAAAACCGAACCGAACAAAAAAAAAATCAGTTTTTCAAAATTAAAACCAAACAAAATTTTTTATATATATAAAATCGAACCGAACCTAACCGAACTAGTAGGTTCGGTTATTTTTGCTCACCCCTAATACTAACTATGAAAAATATATTTTTGGATTAAACTCCTCGGCTCACTTTGGTTGCAATGAATTTCTCCTTAGCTAATTTACAATTTATATTAGTTGAACTTTTATAATTTTTTTTATATTTATGAATTGATTCCTATATTTTTAATATTTATAAATTAGCTTTTGTGTTTTTAATATTTATAAATTATCCAGAATCTTGTTTCCTATAGTTTCTAAAAAAAGTTATTTTCCCATGTCCATCTCCCTATTTCCTATTTTCAGTGTCCATGCTATATAAGTTTAGGGTTTTGTGAGTTAGTATTTTTAGCCCAAGATAAAATTTTCGAATGTTATTTTGAGGGTGATGCCTAAGTCATGATTGATTTTTGTTAGAGTATTGTGTCTCCTTATGCATCAATAACTGATATTATGCAGGATATTTCTTCTTTAGTTTCTCAATTTCCTCATTACAATTTTTTTTTTGTTAAGTGTAATTATAATGAGGCAACTCATAGTCTAGCTAAACGAGCTTTGAGTGATAATTTTTTATTTAATGCTACTGTTCAAAGTAAATGGTTCTCTCACCATTTTCATTGTACAATTTCTTTTCTTTTTAATGAATATCTTAACCAAATAGTGAGGGAGTTCTACATTCAACTTTACACCAGGGAGGAGATGAATGATGTCCTCTGTGACTGGCCAAATCTATTCCCCAAACTTAATGATTCTCAAGTCATAGAGATGTTCAAAGAGATCTCTAATGAGGAAGTAAAGAAAGCATTTTTTATATGAGCCCTTATAAAGCTCCAGGGCCAGATGGCTTACAACCAGTGTGCTATCACAACCAATGGGATGTGTCAGAATGTTTATGAGATGGTGAAAGCTTTTTTTGTAACCAGCAATTTGGATGTTAGATTAAATGGAATGTTGCTTATCCCTATTCCAAAGGTCCCTGCTTTATATTACAGCTGAGACCCATTAGTTTATGTAACGTTGCCTATAAGATCATCACGAACATTGTTGCCAATAAGATAAAGCCCCACATAGAGTCTCTTATTGATTAAACTCAAAGCAGCTTTATCCTTGGAAGATAAATAATAGATAACATGGTTATCTTTTAGAAGGTGGTGTACTTTATGAGAAGATGGACTTGTAAACAAGGAGTCATGGCTATAAAGGTGGATTTAGAGAAGGCCTATGATAGGCTTATGTAGGATTTTATTTCAGATTACTTATTGGCTAGTAGTATCCATTTGGCCCTAACTGAAAGGTTTATAACTTGCATTACTATTGAAAGTATGAGTTTGGTTTGGAATAGTGAGGTTACAGATAAATTCTACCCTTCGAGAAGCATTCGACAAGGGGACTCTATTTCTCCCTATCTCTTTGTGCTTTGTATATAACAGATTTCTCATCTTATTAAGTCGTTAGTTAATAAAGGGCTCTGGAAACCTATTAATCTAAGCAAGGGTGGACCTCCTCTTTCGTATTTTTTTCATTGACAATTTTTTGTTGTTTACTGAGGCCTTCATTGATCAAGTAGAGATTATTCAAAGCTGCTTGGATGACTTTTGTGGAGTTTCTAGACAAAAAACTAATAAGGAAAAAATGTGGGTCTTCTTTTCTAAGCGAGTTTCCAATGACATATCTTCAAATGTGTGTAATCTCTTGGGATTTACAAGAACGGATGACCTGCATAAGTATATAGGTGCAAACATAATCCAAGGCAGAGTGAATCGCTCCACCTTCAAGAGTACAGTAGACAATATTAAAGCCAAATTGTTAGGATGGAAGGCCAAGAACCTTTCTCTTGCAGGTCGAATAACCTCAATGAATTATGTTATTTAAGCCAAGCCTATATATCCTATATTGATAGCCAAGTTTCCTATCTTGACTTGTAAAGAGATTGATAAGGTGATCAGAGATATCATATGGGTTTCCAATGAAGGGAATTATCAGATACACCTGGTATGTTGGGATGACGTTTGTAAACCTAAGTGTAATGGTGGTTTTGGGCTCAAGAAGGCTGAGGACATAAACAAAATTCTTCTTATGAAGCTAGGATGGAGCCTTTTATCTAACCCAGACACTCTTTGGGTGAGAATCCAAAAGGCTAAATACATTAAAGAGGATAGTTTTCCCAACCTTTTGCAAATTCGCCAGGGTTGTTCTAATATTTGGAGAGGGATCTGCTCTATTTGGGATATAGTGTTGCAAGGCATTTCTTAGCCAATTGGTGATGGTTAGATTGTGAAATTCTAAAAGGACAATTGGCTTGAAGGGATGGCTCCCCTTGGAATAATTACTACATTGGATATTCCTCCAATGGATAAAAATCGTACAATGGGCTCCTATGTTAATTTGGATGGGCAATGGAATTGGAATGAATTACAACATATTCTGCCCTAGTATGCATGTCTCAAGTTGGCATCTATGATTCCTCCTCAAACTAGTAACGGTCGGGATACTATTTTCTAAAATTTTTTTAGATCAGGTAAATTCTCAATGAAAACTACTTATGAGCTTCTCTATGACATTAGTTCTCAAAACTCGGATCCTTTATGGTCTAGAATTTAGAAATGGACGAGCCCTCAATGGATCAAATCCTTTATATGGTTGGTGTCTCGGGATTGGCTCCCTATTAATCTTTTGTTTTTCAAAAGAAGGGTAATTTCCTCTCCTTCTTATGCAAAGTATGGATATTGATACGAACGTGGTTAACTTATACCAAACCCATATTCAATCTTGATAACCTTGCCAAGGATCGTTCATAAACCAAGCAAAGGAAAACTCTAATTCCCAACAAGACCTTTAAATAACCAGTACTTAAGAACCTTAATTACAAAGCATTAAAGGTTGTTTAATATAAACCTAAGATTAACTAAGTCAATTTTAAGTCTAAATTAAACCAGGTTTAAATGCACCAAGCCTTCACTTGATAAATTCACTAAGTTTTTTTAAGAACAAAAGAAAAGGACTTTAACCTCATAAGAATTCGAATTTTTTATAACAATTGTTCTCAAATTCGTATTACAATACCATAGCCTTTATATAGGCATGTAAACATCATAATCCTTAAAGGAATAGGTTTCTTACTTATTCTTAAAGACTCCAATAAAGGAAAATCCTTAACTAAAGAGGATTCCTTTAAAAATATGACAACTAATGACAATTAATTACAACTAAACTTTGAAAAGTCAAATTGACAACTCATGACAACTAAGTAAAATGACAACTCATGACAACTAAATAAAATGACAACTCATAACAACTAAGCAAAATGATAACTAAGGATAACTAAGCATGCCGTATCACATGTCAAGTGGGATGTTGACCATTGACTTTGACTTGTTGACTCTTTGACTTTGACTTGGAATATCCTTGAATCTTCTCAAATCTTCTAGAATCTTCCTTATTGACTCCAAAATAGAAAATAACTTAAAAATTCGTCCAATTCAAGCTAATTAATTTCATAATAGGAAATTAAGCTAATTAGCTTGAATTCTTCATCATTCAGCTCCATACTTGTACTTGAGGTCAAATCCACCATTTTGCTCATAAAGTAGAGAACAATCGAATTCAATACTTGTTTGAACTTTGTTGTCCTTATTCTTATCATCCACTGGGGATAGAGAAGCCGATTCCAGTGTTTTGTGTTTTATCTTTTTTAATTATTTTCTTATTTCTTTTGCATTTTCTGCATTCACTACACTTCCTTCACACAATGTGCACTCAGTCCCTTATAACCCGACAATAGTCATTGCTTTGCTGCTTGTGTTTTACTCAAACCTGGTGGTGGAGTATTTTATTATTGTCACTTATAGCACGTACTCATCCACATCATATGAACCCTTGAGTAGGGAGACGTAATGGAGGTATATCGCTATGGGAGTCGAAGCTTATTTCCCTTAGACTCAGCCCATGTAATGACTTAGTAACTTCCTATAAGATTTTTCCAAAATGCATGTGTTTGATGCTATATAGTAGTCTTATTTATAGGCTTAAGCCCACCAATGATGAACCATGATTAAGTTGGGCCCAATCCTCCTATTATGGTCTGTTATATTGGACTTTGGTTTTATTTATAAGATTTGCTACTTGCTTGTTTATATCTCTTAAGAGGTGTATTTCATACGTAAGTTTTGTTATCCCCTGATGATAATAAAAAACCCAGACCAAAAATCCTAGAAAAAGAAACTCACCATTGAATACGTGTGTGGAAGAAATAAGGTTGGAGGGCTTCACTATGAGGTCCATTTGTGTTTGTAAATAATTTTGCATTTCATGTATACATGACATTCATTGTGATTTCAAAAAAAATAAAAGAGCATTTTTCTTAGCCATAAGCCTCTTCTTGTTTGGAAGCAGATCAAAGAGAATTTGGCCCACCAATATCAAGGATCCAAAATAATTGAGACCACTTCACAAAGGGACAGAATGGCAGGACCCTCTAATTTTGATGATTCTGTCAAGAAAGAACTTTTGGAAGAGATCGGTGATGACATGCGACAAATGATTAGAGATATGGTTGCTGAAATGGTAAAGAAGACGCCATTTGGTGAAGAGGACTCTGAAACCAAAACTGTTCTTGGTGTAAAGAGGCGATATTAAAACATCTCTATATCGCCTCAACGCCTCAATTCCATAGGTTTCCCTTCTGTAGCCCTAATTTTTCCTATAAAAACACCCTCATCCACATCGACACCCTTTAATTCTTTTTCAAAACAACACCAAATTCCCAAAACATGTCTGAAA